>CAUYQG010077574.1:0-26340 GCA_963574415.1 Tarsius wallacei | reverse complement strand
TTTTCTCTGTTCTGCAACAATTTAAATAGCATTGGCTTTGCTATCCCTGAAAGTTTTGGTAAGTTTTCCCCATGAAACCATCTGGACTTGGTGTTTTTGTGATACGTAACTATCCGACAATTTTTTCCTAGTTTTTTTTTTCCTTGACAGTAATTGGTTTATTTAAATGGCCTGTCTATTAGGGGGTCAGTTTTGGTAATTTCTGTCTTACTGGACAATTCTCCAGCCAAGTTTTCACATTATTTAAATAGAATTGATCAAAATAGCCTCTTATAGCCGGGCTTGGTGGCTCAGCCTGTAATCCTGTGCTTAGGGAGGCTGAGGTGAGTGGATGCCTGAGCCCGCGGGTTCGAGACCCGCCTGGGCAACTTGGCGAGACCTCATCGCTACTATAAATAATAAAAAAAAATTAGCCGGGCATGGTAGCACACGCCTGTAGTTCCAGCTACTTGGAAGGCTGAGGCAGAAGGATCGCCGGAGCCCATCAGCTCAAGGCTGTGGTGGCCGGGAGCGGCCACTGCACTCCAGTCTGGGCTACAGAGTAGAGTCCAACTCAAAAAAGAAAAGAAAAGAAAAGAAAAGGATTGGCAGTAGTGGGAAACTGCAGGGGGGCAGAGGGCTGGAAGGAGGGTGAGGGGGTGGGGAGACGGGACTGGCAATAGTGGGAATCTGCCTGGGGAAGGGAAGGGCACATCTCATCAACAAGGGCACCTGCATAATGAGCATTTGTATAGCTAACCCTGAATTGTACCCTACTTCTTTAAAATAAAAAAATTAAAAGTTAAAAATAAATAAAAATGCAAAGGTTTATAAAAATTATTCTTCATTTGTTGTGTATAAACTATTGACCTTTTTCTTGTGGTTTAAGCTTTATTTTACATGTATAAAATAAATGTGTGTATATGTGTACATTATAATATATACATATATTATATGTGTGTTTGGGTTGAGGTGCAAATAAGCCAATTGATACAATGTAAAGTTTTATAAATATTTAACTTATTTACTCACTTTTAATTTTGCAGTTCTCATTTTTCCTTTTGGAACTGCAATTTTTTCAGGTATTAGACATCTATATTTAAATGCATGAAAAAATTCACGGGTGCATGGCTCTCTGTTTTGGATGCCTGATGGACAAACTGCCTGAGACCACAGCCCCTTCTAGTTTGTCTGTTGGAGGAAAGTGTGTTTTCGTGTAGGCCTGCCCATTGGACTGTGACTCTCCAGGACAGGTCCCACCTCTGTATTCAGGGGACTGTTACATAATGGGGACCTCGGGACACTTTGTGGCAGAGCTGAGTTCTACCCAAAACATTTCTCTATCAGAGATAATTTCTAATTTTCACCAAATGGAAATCTGCCTAAAACAAAAACAAAAACAAAAAGAAATACTGCTCTTAATACCAGGCTTCTTCCTTTCTCCCTCAACAAAAAAAAATTTTATCATCCTAAATGCCACTTCAGAGTAGACTGAAAATGTTCCTTCAAATAGGGTTGGAATGTGAAAGTTGGTACAGAACTCCAAACTAAGAATGTTATTTTCTGGGGCCGTAGCTCAGCTGTGAAATTTTGCCCCACGCAGATTTCAACAAGCTTGGTTTGAGCTGAAAGATGAATGTTTCAGACATTTGCTTCATTTTAAAACCAAAAGCTTTCTAATACTATTGTTCTGCACATGAAAGCAAGGCAAAGACTGCTCTCCTACAGATTCTCTTTCAAAAGTGAGTCTGCCAGAACAGTCTAGAATGTTCGATCTAACCTCCTTTCTCATGAGAAGAAAATTGACTTTGTTGGAAAACCTTTACGTATTGGACACTGTGCCAAGTGTGTTTTACATGCATTATCTCATTTTTAACTGTGTACCTACCTTGTCCTTAAGAAGAGTAGACAGCATAATTGCCATTTTACAAATAAGGAAGTTGGGGTTCAGACAGGCTAAAAAAACTTGACCAAACTAAAACATCTAAAAATAGTCAGACCCAAATTTTAAAATCAATTCTTGTCACTCTACAATTATACAAAGCTGCTTCAAGAGTTAACTGAGAAAAACAAAAGATTAAAAAAGATATGTTCTACGTATTATAGCTGCTGGTTTTATCAGTTCCAGGAAAATTTTTTTTATTGAGAAACTAGACTCAAGTGTGCACTGAAGATCCAAGTAGGGGATCTGGTTTTCAGTCATCTCATTGCCTCCATTCCTTTTGTAGAGAGATTAATTCTGTTGACTGTTATTGTAAGTAAGTCTCAACTTTCCCTCCCTTTCCATTTTTATACCCTTACCACCTTATTCTTGGATTCTTGCAACAGCTCTAAAGATGACCTTGATTTCAGAACTTTCTTCTCCTCTCCCACTTCTGTCTTAGAGACTGACGTTAGATCTGTCTCTTTCAAATATTTCATGGAGGACCAGTGTGGTGCATAGTGTGATGTGCTGCCGTTTAAGTGAGGATCTAATTGTCTGCCTGGGAGTGCTGAGGACGGAAGCCTGCAGTTATAAGCCCCTTCAGGGATTTTTCTCAGCTGTGGAAATTCTCCAAGGTTATCCAAGGTCATACCACTTCCCAGGAGGCCGACATCTAGAGTGGATCAACATGAGATTATAAAAACTCAGCCATCTTGGCCCAACTCAGGACAACTCTGAAAAACCATTCTAGCCCCAAGGCCTTTGTGGGGTTAAAGGAGACTGTCAGAGCTGCATCACTGTTCAACCTCTCCCTCTGCTGTCTTCTGCTTCTTTTTCCTCCCTTCCATGGGTCTTCATCCCAAAGAAATGCTTTAATAAATACCTAGCCTGTTAAATTGTTTTTCTGAGTTGGTTTTTCAGAGATGGCAAGAAGAAAGAGAGAGACAGAGAGAGAGAAAGGAAGAAAGGGAAAGAGAGAGAGGGAGAGAGAGGGAGGAGGAAAGAGAAAGAAGAAAAGGGAGGAGAGAGATGGGGAGAAGAAGGAGAGAGAGGGAGGTAGGGACAGGGGAGGAAAGGGGGGAATTACACAGGATTATTCATTTTAATTAACTGTATTGGTCTCTCCTTCTAACTCCCTCAAAAACCTCATTGTAGGCACTATTTCCAGTGATATCCAAGCATTTGGCCAAATACATCTCTTGTGATGATAATCTTTATTTATTTACTTAGAAATAGAATTATTCATAGACTAAGTAAAGATACTAGGACAAGATATCCCTGAATATTATCTGTTTAACTATTTTTTCCCACACTACCTACCAGTTACCTGGTGGGAAATTCAGAGGACTCTATGCAATTCTAAACACACATACCGGTGTGAATCCCTTAACCTAGACATTGTAACGACACACAGCACAGGTTTCCCAGAGAATCATCTAACCCTACTCTGTGGAGTAAAGTGTATATAAATCTACTTCCCTAAACAAGTGACTTAAGCAAAATGATTCATTCCAAAACACCAAACACCTGGAGTATGGTCTAAAACTAATTTCTGATTATCATTCATGAAAACATCTATCCAGTAAAGAAAATTTGGTATATGTACATGATGGAACACTATGCAGTCATCAAGAAGAAAAAAATCAAGTCCTCAGCGGCAACATAGATGCAGCTGAAGTCTATAATTCTAAGTAAACTATCACAGAAACAAAAAAACTGAATACCACATGTTCTCAATTACAAGCAAGCCCTAAACATCAGGCACATGAGCACAAAGGCAGGACCAACAAATATTGGGCACCGCTAAAGGAGAAAGGAAGGGAAGAGGGGTAAGGGGCACACAACCACACACTGGGTACCAGGTCCACTAATGGGGGGAGAGAGGGCTCCCTCGAAGCTCAAACCTTACCTGCACACAGTTTACTTATGTAGTGTATCCTCACCCGCACCCCACAAATCTAAAATAAAAATAATAATCAATAAATGAAAGTCTACCCAGGCAGAGAAGATGATCTGTCTTGGCCCAGCCTGAATTGCTCTGCTATTTGCACTGATCGGTCCTGCTGTCCCTCTCCGTGCCCTCACACTGCCATATCAGTCTGCCCTGTGGCGTGTTTTCTTGCTTCATATTCCCAGTCGCCGCTGCAAGTGTTCTCCTAGTTTAGTTTACAGATCCCCTTAAATAATTGGATTAGCTAGCTTAGTCCTACAATGCTGCACAAACATCTGTCTGTGATTGTCCCCTGGCCTGAGGATGCCTGTTCTGCGCACCCAGCCTTGCAGCACACTGTGCCTGTCTTTCTGATCTAAGCGCTTTGTCTTGAGTGCTGGCCTTGTGCTTTCCACACAGCTTCAAGTTCTGCACACATTTTACGCATGTTAAAGTGATTCATTGCTGGGGGTCTGAGCTAATGACAGCTTCTCTGCAGAGAGAAGTGGCTGTCATAACACTTTCTGAGTACCAACCCTTGCATCCCCTGGCTCCAGGAGTCTAGGGATTCTGATATTTAGGAATGCCACCCTCACGATCATGTAGGCTACACTGGTATGCTGTTCCTTGGGCCCTCCCAAGGAACACGGACTTTTTCTTTTAGTTCTTCCAATTTCTTGGGCATGAATCTTCTGCTCTCAGGGCACTATGACCCCCACCATTCATTCTGCCATGCGTTTCTACTCAATCTAAATGTGAACCTGTTGGGAGCCTTAAGAAGACCCAATAAATAAATCATCACCCTCTTTCTTGATTAAGTTCCAAACCAGTTGAGGAGCAAAACAAAGGAGGCAGGCCAATTGTGCCAAAGTGAGACTACTTTTAAGCTGATATTAGAGAATCTGGCTTATATCCACAGGCATTTGAAGTTCCTCAACTGAATCTCCAAATTGGTCAGAATTATCTGCCAGACACAGCAGCTCTGAGCCAGAGCAAGCCCAGGTAGCTCCTAAAAGAAAGGAAAGCTTTAAAATATGGTCAGTTTCTCCCTCTGGACTCTCCAAAGAGTATTCCGTGGGGGCGGCCAGAAGAGATATAGTAATGGATGTTTCTCTACATGGATGAAAAATACCAAAAGTGTCTACACTAGTACAAGCGACTTTTTCAGATGCCTCCTAAGTGCCAGGCACTGTTCTAGGCCCATTACATACTTTAACTCATGTAAAACAAAAAACTGAATACCACATGTTCTCACTTATATGCAGACCCTAAACATTGGGCACACAACCTGATGAGGACAATGCTATTTTAACCTCCACTTCAACACATGAGGCACAGAGAGAGTAATGAGTTTGCTTGGGGTCATTCTGCCGATAAAGGGTGGAGCCAGGCTTTCAACCCAAGGCTCTTAACTACCAGAATATGGGAGGTTCAAAACCTGCTGAGACTGCAAAATGGTTCTCCCCCAACACTTCCCTTCTCTGGATTTCTACTCTGCCTGCCCTTCAAGGATAGCCACAAGCTCTAGCTTCTCTCAAGGTCTCCTTGATCAAAGAGCCCCTTGGAGTCCCTCATCTGTTAGACTTGAAGGGCTTTGCATCTACAAGAATACCCTTGGCATTCAAACCTGCTCCTCAACAGCCTGAACGCGGTAGACTTTTGTTCCAGGGTAGACAAAAACCAAGGGATGCAGACGTTAAGCCTCTGAGAGATAAGAGTCGATTTGTTCTGATCTGTTATGAGATAGCTTCAAGAGAATGAAATGATGTAGAGAAAAAAATGGCTAAAAGTAGAGTTTGATTTGTATCTTGCAACTATCAATTATCGACCACCTCATGGTATTATTATGAGTATCTTCTCTATACTGGGCACTGTTCTAAGTCAGAGAGAGAGAGAGAGAGAGGGAGGGAGAAAGGAAAGGAGGGAGGGAGAGGGAAAGAGAGAGAGAAAAGGCAATAAGCAAGTGAACAAAACCCTCCTGCTCTTAGGGGCTTTACTGCCTTGCAGGAAGCCCAACTTTAATTCTGTAATCACACAAGCATGTTACGGCATATTGGAGACAGTATTAGGAAACAAACAGAAAGATGTGAGGTGAACAAAGGGCAGGGGAAGTGATCTTGTCTAGGGGACAAGAGATAAAGAAAATGTTCCTTGAGGAACCACTGAGCTACAAGTTGACAGATGGGTAGCTATTCGCTGGCTTGAGATGGGCTAGAGCAGGGGGCACACTCCAGGAGGAGAAAAGAGAATGCACATAGCCTTTGAGATGGGAGGCAGCAGGAACTGACAGGCAACTTTCTGTGGCTGATACCAAGAAGAAGTAGAGTCAAGTGAGACTGCAGAAGTGTGCAGGGCATGTGAGAGGTTTTGGGGATTTATTCTAAGAGCAATGGGAATAAGGGTAAAACAGAATCCTTCTCTCTCTCTCTCCCTCTCAACTGGTCACTTGGGAGATGTGGATGGGATAAGGAATAATTAAAATACATTTTATTGTGGTGAAACATACTTGTCTAAAGTACCAAGAGAACACAAAACCACATGCACTCATGGGAACCAGAAAGGGTGAAAGGGAACCAGCCAGGCTATTCCCAGCAGAGGACAGGACATGTGCCCTAAAAAGCATGGTGGGTTGGCCAGGCACGGTAGCTCACATCTGGAATCCCAGCAAGAGGATTGCCTGAGCTCAGGGGTTCAAGACCAGCCTGGACAACTTGATGAGACATCTCTACAATAAATAAAACAATAAGCGGGCGTGGTAGTGTCAGTCTATAGTTCCAGACACTTGGAAGGCTGAGGTGAAAGGATTGCTCGCCTGAGCCCAGCAGGTGAAGGCTGTGGTGGCCATAAGCATGCCACTACACTCCAGCCTGGGCGACAGAGTGAAATTCAGACTCAAAAAAAAAGCACATGGTGAGTTGATAAACTAAATTATGAGTGGACAAAGAAAAGAGCTGTCTGTTAATTCCTACCAGTAAGGCAGGTAGGAATTAGAAAGAAAAGAACGTTATATGCCATGACTTCATTTCATTTTATTAGTCTGTTCAGGATGTTATAACAAGATACCACAGACTAAGAGGCTTAAGCAACAGAAATTCACTTTCTCACAGTCCTGGAAGCAAGAAGTCTTCAATCAAGGTCTGTCAGGGTCAATTTCTGGGGAGGGTCCCTTCCTGCCTTGCAGATGGTCACCTCTTCACTCTGTTCTCACATGGCAGAGAGAGGGAGTTTTCTGGTGTCTCCTTGTATAATGACACTAATCCTATTAGATCAGAGTCCCACCCTCATGACCTCATTTAACCTTAATTACTTCCTGAAGGCTCTATTTTAAAATACAGTCACATTAGAGGTTAGGATTTCAACATGTGAATTTTAGAGGGACACGGTTCAGTCCACAGTATTTATGGTCAGCAGAGAGCCACTCAAAAGTTTTAAGCAAGAAAGTAACCTGACCAAACTGTTAATTTAGAAAGATCATACTGGTGGCTAGATTAAGACTAGGTTAGAGCAGGGATAGGGACAAGACTTGAGGCAGAGAGAAACTTATGGCATAATTTCTTCTTTTAGGTAAAAAAATAAAATAAAATGATGAGGACAAGAGCATAGGAAGGAGAGGCTGGGTAGAAAGATGCTAGGGAGGTGGCCTCAGCAGGAATTTGTCACTCCAAGTCTCAAGCTTGGGTGACTGAACCCAACTGACTTAGTGCCACTCACTAAGATTAGAAGCATATGATGAACGGATTTGGGAACAGAGGTTGGTAAGTAATAGATTCAGATCTGAGGATGTTGACTTTGAAGCAAAGGTAGAAATGTAGAACATCCCAAGTGTCCATTCTTATACATAGAGATCACTGGTGGACATAAAGTAAATATGAAACAATAATCAAGTTGGTTGATCAAGGAGTGAACTTGAATTTCATAAGAGATAGATACTGACTGAAAAGTGTAATTTTTGCAAAGACTATCTCAGTCCTCAGGCCTAATCTTGACTCTTGGTTCAAGTAACATGTTCCTTTTCCATCAAAATACTACTCCTTGAATTTGAAGCTTTTACTATACGGAGTTGCATTAACCGTAAATGTAGATTCAGTTATTTCTAAAGAGTTTGTGATGGCTAGGTAGCATGTAGCCTTTGGAAAAGATATTAGTCACCACATCTTATATTTGTAGCCCTGGGCACTTCTGTTTTGTTGTTAGGAATAATCAGAACAACTCCACAGTCAGCTAAAACCTGAGTTTACAGATAGTCAACAGGATGATAGATATCTTAATCTGACATCCTGTATGTGGTATTTCACAGATGAGGAACTGGGACTCAAGAGGTTAAGTAACTCCCCCAAGATCAAGGAGCCGAAGTGATAGAGTCGGGATTTAAAACCAGATCCTTTTGTTCCAAGACCCATGCTCTCCCTCCTTCCCCAAAGAGCCCGCCCAGTACAAGATTTACTCTCCTTTTGTTTAAGAAAACATCTACCATCTCTCTTCCTGTTCGAACTGTGTTTTCCCATACTTGGCCTCAGCCAACCAGGGTCACATTTACAGTCTCCAGTCCCTCAGCTCAAGGCCTACTGGGGTTTCCTACTCTTCACCCCATGTAACGCCAAGTAGTCAGTTTCCCATTGTTGCTGTAACTAATCACCACAAGTTCCATGGCTTTAAACAGCACATATTTATTATGGTAGAGTTCCGTAGATTAAAAGTCCTACCCAGGTCTCACGGAGCTAAAATGTCAGCAGGGCTGCATGACTTTGGGGAGGATGCAGGGAAGAACTTGCCCTCTGACTGTCAGTCCTCCTTCCTCATGGCCTCTCCCTTCTATCTTCAAAGTTCAAAACATCAGGTCAAGTCCTTCCCATGCTACCATCTCTCTGGTTCACTAACTTCTGCCTGATTCGTCCTCTTTTAAGAGCCTTGTTGACTCCATTGGGCCCACCTGGATAATCCAGGCTACTCTCCTATCTTATAGTCACCAGATTTGCAGCCTTCATTCCATCTGCAACCTTAATTCCCCTTTGTCATGTAATCTAACACATTCATGGGTTGGGGGGTTAGGATGTGGACATCTCTCAGGGCCATTATTCTCCCTACCACACCCAGAATTTCCAGATTCTCTTTCCTAGCAAGGCACCAGTCCATGCTTAGGGATAAGGACCACTGAGATAGTTCTAATTAACTTAAATAGAGCAAAAGAGAGATGGGGGTGTCTCCTGACCTTCCTCCGGCATACAGGGTATTGACGGGAAAAGGAAACTAACAATAAGAAACCACTAAATTCAAGGACCAGCCAGTCTCTTGAAGCCCCCCTCCACAGCTACCGGGCTCATTTTGATTCTCCTTCCCAGAAACTCCTGTTGGGTATCTGAATGTGATTTGGGAAGTGCCCTGCCTGTCACAGAGAAGCACATAGACTTATCTGTGAGTATTCATGTCTCCCACAACCCACGTGATGCCTCAGAAGCATGGTGAATGGATGAGTAGATTGTGAGTTGCCATTTCTTTTTGCCCAGTGTTACTTCTTTCAGTTCCTTCACACCTATATTGTAGACCCAAAAGTTTCACTGAAGATATTTACAATTAAACTCTCTGATGGAGGTGGCTGCCAGCACATGTGTTCACACAAGCACATATATCCCACCCCAGGCTAATTCTTTATGAAATTTTTCTCCCATTACAGGTTTGTTCCTTTGAACCCAATTTAACCCACATGTACATACTGTTCCACCTACACATCACTGTGTGACCTTGGCAAGTTATTTAACTTTTCTTGTTTCCTCATCTAGCAAGATCATGTCACCCCACATACTTAACATAAATATCACATGAGACTCTATGTATGTTGCTTAACCCAACACCTGGCATATATTTGGTGCCAAAATGCCCTTTAGTTTCTGTTCTCATCACCTACAAGTCTCATGGGCCAGTAATAATTAAAAGAACATCTCAATAACCACAAATATTAGTTCGGTGTGTCTATGTGCCAGGGACCACACTAAGCCTCTTGTGAACACCACTACACATACCCTTATGTGTGTCACAATGATCCAATAATGCAGGTCCCCTCGTATACCAACTTAACAAATGAAGAAACTGAGATTCAGAGAGGCTAACCTCTCAGAGGTCACAGTAAAAGGAAGGTGAAAGAGGAATTTTTAAATTCAGGTGGCCAGAACTATAAAGCCCAAGTTCATAAAAACGCCATGACTAACAGATAGGACAAAGAAAAAATGATTACAATTAAAAATTTTTTAAAAAACTTTCCATGCCTTTTTTGGCCTTCTGCCTACAATAAGCACTCCAGTTTCTGGCCACTAACCAGATTATTCTTTCCAAGCTCTCCTACCACCTGGATTTCAAAGCTCAGAAAAAGAAGAAGCATGTTTATCTGATTAATTTGTGTGATCTCTGAGCCATCGCCCATCAAAGGACTGGCTTTGCCAGGAAGCAATTAATGCCTAATTGACAATTGCTGGTGTCTGTATCTATTCCCTAGACCTGCTGATGGTTCCCCCCCCCCCAACCAGTGTATTTTATTGCAGACATCTCTGGTGAGGCTTTCAGGGCCTGCCTTAAGGTGAAGGACAACTGGGCTCCCAGGGAGGGGGAAAGACCCCCTGGAGTCTTGCCTGCACTCTGTTCTGGCAGAAGCCACATGCAGTAGTCAGTCTGGGCTACCCTAACAGAATATCATGGACCAGGTAGCTTAAAAAAACCCAACATTTATTTCTTGCAGTGCTGGAGGCTGGGAATTCTAAGATCCATGTACCATGGATGAGTTTTAGAGAGGGCTCTCTTCTGGTTATGTCCTCACCTGGACGAAAGCAGAGAGAGAAGAAGCAAGTTCTCTCATGTATTTTCTCATAAAGGCACCAATCCTATTCACAAGGATGCCACCTTCACAGCTTAATTACCTCCTAGAAACCCCGCATCCCACTACCATTCCATTGCAGGTTAGAGCTTCAACCTAGGAATTCAGGGGAGACACAAGCATTCAGCCCATAACACCTTGAACCTGGGAATGAAAGTGCATAACTGATTAGAATTCAAGAGTGGCAGAGCAGGTGGGTCCCAGTAATCTTGAGGGCCAAAATTCCTTAGAGTGACTTCTTATTAGAATAACCTAGTAAGGTTTTAAAAAATATTGGCACCCAGGCCCCAACCCAGAACAACTGAATTAGAATTTCTGGGGATGGACCCAGATCACAGTCATTTCCAAAATCTCCCCAGGCGATTTTAGTGTGTTGCCAGAGTTAAGAACCACTGTGTTCAACTGACTTTAACAGATGAGGAAACAGAAGCTCAGAGGAGGAAGTCATCCTTGCCTAGAAGTAGTAAATCCATTTGGTACATGGATCTTAGAATTCCCAGCCTCCAGCACTGCAAGAAATAAATGTTGGGTTTTTTTAAGCTAGCCGGTCCATCATCTTGAATTATAACTATCTCACTAATATGTAGTCAACCTCAGGGATCAATAAATGATGAAAGAAAAAAATAAAACTAAAGGTGAAAATTAGGAGAAATAGACTGCCAGAAAAAGATGTACTTTGTAAACACAACGACTCTAATACTGGTTGCGTTATACTCTCTTTATCTACTTATTTTTCTTGATCATCGCACTGACCCCTTAGATCATAATAGGCTCCAAAGAAGAACCATGTCTGAGTCATCTCATGATCCCTGATGCTGGCACAAGGTCTGATTCATTGCTACAGGCTGAATTGTGTCCCTCAAAGCAATATGCTTAAGTCCTAACTCATGGTACATGTGAATGAGACCTTATTTGGAAATAGGGTCTTTGCAAGACCTCACCCAAGTAAAGGTGAGGTCACTCAGCACACCCTTAATCCAATATAACCAGCATTATTATAAAAAAAGAATAAGATACACAGAAACACACAAGGAGAACAATGTGTGAAGACAAAGGCAGAGATTGAATGATTTACCTACAAGCCAAGGATTGATGACCACAAGAAGCCAGAAAGAGGTATGGAGGAAATTGTCCCTATAGCCTTCTGAGAAAGCATGGCCATGCCAATGCCTTGATTTCAGACTTCTAATCTCCAGAACATGACAGAACAAACTTCTTTTGTTGAAGTCACCCACTCTATGATACTTTGCTACGGCAGTGCTAGCAAATTCATACATCCAGTATCTCAATAGCATTCCTGGATTAGTCTCTGCCCTGGGTCTCAAAAACAAAATACTAGGGTTCACAAGCTAGTTTCCCCTCTTATAAGTTTGAAGCCTTGAGTAAATTGTATAGACTCTCTAGATCTCAGTTTCTCTTCCTGCAAATGAGAAAAACACCTATTTTGCAAAGTTGTTGTGAGAATTTAGTCAATACATCTAAAGTGCTTAGCATAGCATTTGACCCATAAGAAGAACGTAATAAATGTTAGCTAGTATTTGCATCTGTGTTATCTCCAGAACTACATGATCTTTGCCTGGCAACTTCTTCTCTATGTCTGATAGCATGTCTCCAATAGTTAACCAAGTCTTTCTGGACCACATGAAGTAAGATTCCCCTTTTTAGAGGTTTACACTTGATCGCACTGACAGGTAGAAAGTTCTGTATTATAAGAGCTGTTGGTGTCTCACCCACATCCCCTCAGCTTATCCTCAAGGTCACCCTCTAGTTTAGCACACATTGAAAAGTCTTGTGCCTCTCAGCCTGAAGCATTCTCTGGACACAGAACATACCCAGAACTCCTGGGGCAGGTTGGAAGGCTTGGGGTTGACCAGTTGAAACCAGGAGGAGCATGGAAGTAATATTTCAAACCCTGAGGAAAGAGATTGGATAGACAAATACACCAGCTCTTATGCTTTTCAATAGGACAAATCTGTAGATGTTTGTTTCCAGTGGGTTATCAGCACAATTGAACTCCAGTTGTCCACAGCAGAGACCCTCTCCATCAGGGGTCAGAAAACCATGCCCCAAATCCACCAAACACTTGTTTTCATAAAGTTTTATTGAAATATAGCCACACCCATTTATTTGCATATTGACTATAGTCTTCATACTATAATGACAGAGTTGAATAATTGCAACAGAGATCATGTGCCTCAAAGCCTAAAACATGTACTATCTGGTCCTTTACAGAGAGCATTTGTTGATCCCTGCTCTATCTAGAGGAAGTGCACTTCTCTTCCCTGATTCTTTTCCCCATTTCTTTGCATTGCTTGCTGGGAGCACTGCCCCTCAAGTAAACTCCCTGAACCCGAATCCTTGTGTTGGGCTTGGCTCTTGGAAGGACCCAAGTCAAGACACTTTGTTAGAATAATTTCCCCATTTAGACACTCAACACAGTGCCTGGCACAGAATAGGCTCTCAAATATCTGTTGTATAAATAAATGAACAGAAAGTAGGAAAAGGCTGTGCTATAGGACACCAAGTTAAAGAACTTTGTTAAAAGGGACAACATCTCCAAGAAGGACCCTATGATCAGGTAAAAAAAACAGACAGTTTTGTGGCATACCTAGTGCCCCTTCTCTGCCCAATTACCACCTCTGGCTTCCGAAATCCCAATATTGCCACATCATGAATAAACTTGACCTCAGCAGGCATTTTGAAAGGGTAAGTGCTCCTTCCAAAATTAGGCATATAGAACACAGACCCTAAATCTGGGCTTTAGGACAGATACTTTGATAAATTTGTCACCCACGTACATTCAGATGATTGAAAGTAAAGGGGATAGAGTACAGAAGGAGGAAAAGCATGGAGTCATCTATAACTTAGGGGTTCCTTTGTCTGGTACTGTTGTCTTGTTTTACTCTCTTATCAACTCTCTGTAATAGGTAAACATATTTTTAAATATTTTTCCTAAGGTGTATCATAGAATTGGGACTAGAAGCCAGGCATATTCTTTCCATCACACGTAGGCCCTTTTCCAGGTTTCCTGAGCACCTCCCTTTGTTGCTCAAAGCACTCAGGCCTTCTCACTCTTTGCCGGTGTGAAGGCTCCATCTGTTTCTGTGGTGGAGGGGTCCCACTTCACAAGTTTGGGAAGTGGTGCATCACTTCAGATCTAAGTACTGAACATTCATCTATGTGTTCCAGGAATGGTGACAGGCATTGAGGTGGCCACCAAGGTGCCTCTCACAGGTCTTCCACAACAATACAGGGAACATAATTGACCTTGCACCCTAGGCACTGTACCTGAAATTCATTGCCACGTTTATGTCAAAGCCCCTGCACATGCACACAGGCTTCTGCCTCATAATTACTAAGTACAGCAGGGACATAAGAGCTGACCCATTCCTAAGAGACAAGGAACTCCAGGACACCTTTGTTGGCCAGCTGAAGCTCAAGTTCTCCTCAAAGGCTTTGCAACCCTTCCGTAGACTAAACAATAGTCTGGGATGCTTCCACCAACTTCCTCTCCCTCTCCCCTTCACTGGAGTCACATTTATGTTGCCCCCTGAGGCTCTCTCAGCTTTTCCAAACTCCCAGCCTATTTCCTTTCTCACAGGCATTTCTTCCAGTAGCATCTTTATATATGTTCATCTCACCTTGGTGCCTGCTTCTTGGTAGGCCTAAACCAAGACAAGGGGGTTCACTAAAGTCTCACAATTTCTATCTCTTGTTTTAAAAGAAAACCCTTAGATGTTAAGTAGCCCACGGCCAAGTAGCTAATCAGGAAAGACCTAGTGCTTAAACTTAGATTCTCTTGACTCCAAAATGTACATTCACTGCACTTGCTGGCCTCCCAGGATTGGCTATTTCATTCCTACACAGAAATTTTTACATAAATTAAAAAGCATCAAGCACTTCCTGGGTTACTTTAGAAAAATATAGAGACTAAAAAAGAAGGTATGTAGCACTTTGAATTACTGTATAATGAGGGAAACAAGGAAAGATGAGGAGTTTACACGTGTATTAAAGGCAAAATTCAGCAAGGAGGGAATAAATACCATTAATGCAGGGTGACTGGATGCTTGAACTGCATTGGAGATTCTATTTAGCATGAAACTGTGTAGAAATATCTGTACAACTGATGGAAAAAATACAACTTAAGTCATTACTTTTTAAAAATGCAATCAGGAATAACAAAGTAAAATCAGTCAGATTCAGATCAACATCTCCAGTGAGGAATTTAAGATTTTTGTAAAACCTGGTGACTTTGACCTAAACTTCATAACTAGGCAACATGAGGGCAGAATGGCAATGCCAGAGGTAAGACACAGAGAGCCTTCTATAGGGTTTGTGAATAGCCACTGCTCTGAGGTTCCCCAGATGATTGTGTTTACCTCTTCCCTCCTTGGCTTATTATCCCCAAGGTCCCTGGGAGCCAGCAATTAAAGGGCTGATGCCTGGCATAACAGAAGGCATCTAGGAATCTGGTCCTAACTCCATGACCAGAGTCTACTCTGATTGGTCCAGCCCCACTGTAAGCAGGAATGGATCTACTGGATCATCTTCTCCAGGCAATCTACCTTAACCCCTCAACGGGGTGGAATGCCCCACTCTCTGCCCCTCATCCCATAGCTCCTCTGTTTATTTCCAGCACAGTCTATGCCAGGTTGTGTTATCTACACACTGAGAGCATGTGCATACTCACAAACATCCATCACCAGAAACTACATCCACTCCTCATCAGTGCAGTGTTGGACACGTACTAGGGGCTCAATGAAACTCAGGTAAACGGTTGAATGCATAGACGGAGGGAGGTCTAGTGCACCACTGGAGTTTGGAAAGTTTTTGTTTGTACTCTGACCAGCATCCCAAGGCATTTTCTGAAGTGGGTATGACATATCTGAATGTATATTTTACAGTTTGTCACATATAAAGCTCTTTCTGACACATATCACTTCCAGCCATACACAAACCAGCTGTGTGACTAAAGGTCAATGACTTAACCTACCTAAGCTGCCTTGAAGCCATTGTATAATGTAGACTTTAGAAGGCAGCTCATTCACATGGCTACTCACAGAGATACAGTACAGCTTCAAAAGATAGGTCATGGCTAAAATTCCACTCCATTGATATGGATGAGATCTGTCGAGTCCTTGAGTCAGAAACGTTTTACGTGTTCCATCACTTTATCCTTAAAAGAACTCTGTGAGGCAGTTATTATTATCCTTATTTTACAGATGAGGAAAGCAGGAGGCTTGATAAATCTTGCCCGGGAATACACAGTTATAGGAAGTATGACCAGAATTTGAACCCAGGACTGCTTAACTCAAAGTACTCGGCTTTCTAATCTAGCTCCCAAGCCAGGTCTCCTAACTTAAGGCCATGGTCTGCTCTTCTCTCTGAGAAGTAGGGTCAGAGAGCTCAGGCTTTCCTCAGTGTTCCCTAGGAGGGTGCAGAGTTGCAACTGTGGATCTGCAGAAAGAGTAGGAAAGAGGAGGGCAGGATGTATTCTAGGGAAGGCTACCCAAGCATTCTGGGCTGGACATAAGTTGCTCATACCCTGCTTGATGTCCAACACAGAGAAATGCCCAACATCTTTCCCTTCCAGCACAGAACAGAGGTACGCAGAATTCAGGGATACAAGACTCCCCGGACACTTGGACATGCCTCACTCATCTTTCTATCACAGGCATTGATTTCAGTAGTTGATTATGGGCTTTAACTGAACTGTATGTTCAATCCACTGCTGTTAAAGCTGGGAGAATTAAAAAATGGTATTAAGGAAGTGGAAAGGGGGGAAATACTTTGAATATTGGATGGGGTACAAAGTGAATATGACAAAATTTATTTATTTTATGTATTTATTTTGAGTCAGAGTCTCAGTCCATTACCCAGGCTGAAGTGCAGGGCATGATCGTGACTCGCTGAACCTATGACCTCCTGGGCTCAGGCAATCCCTCCTCCTCAGCCTCTGAGTAGTTGGGATGACAGACATGTGCCACCACACTATTTTATTTTAATTTAGTTTAATTTAATTTAATTTTTTTGAGACAAAGTCTTGCTATGTTGCCCGGACTGGTCTTGAACTTCTAGCCTCAAGTGATCCTTCAGCCTCAGCCTCTCAAAGTGCTGGGATTACAGGTGGGAGCCACCACACCTGGCCAAGAGATTTACTTAAGAAGGGGAAAGTTAAAGGAGCTAAAATGCACAACTTGGCTAGCTGAAAAAATGCAAGTGCTGTGAGTCTACACATATTAAAGGTGTAAACGAGAGCATGGAGCACCATTTCCTGTGGCTCATGAAATGGTACATAGGTAGGAGGGATCAGGGTTAATGGTCTGGAGGCAGGAAGCGATAAAGCAACACAAGCAGGGCCTGGGGACACGTTGATTCAGGGAGATGGTCTAGGATAGGGAATTTGGAGTCCAAAGACTCCAAATTCAGCTCTCAGTGACTTTGTGCAAGCCCTCCTTCCATCATCCACCTGCCTGACACGCATTGAGCACTTGCTATGTACAGGATCTCCGCACACAGCCGAGCCAGGCCACCTGCCCTGGTGAAGCCCCCCATCTTCCAGGGAGGAGAGATATTAACAAGCAGTGGGAGGATGGAGTGGTGACTTTTGCGATGAAAGTTGTCTTGGTGACGAGACAGGAAAGTTTCCCTGAGGTAGAGACAGTTAATCTGGGACTAAAAGAAGGAGGAGACATTGACCACAGAAGACAGAGGTGGAGAGGGTTCCAGAAGAGGGAGAAGCATGAGAAGGCAAGGCAGTGAGAGAGTTCCGGAGTCTCGAGAAACTGACAAAAGTTTGAAATGGGTGAGAAAGACTGGCAGGGCACGATACAATAGAGGGGTAGACAAGAGCCGACCAGAACTGGCCATGGATGTCAGGCACCTTCAGAGCAATAAGGAGCTATCGAAGGGTGAGGAACCAGGGAAGAACGGGATCACAGTTGTACTCTAGAATGTTCTCTGTGGCTGAGGTGTAAAGAAAAACTTGGATGTGTGAGAATGGATTCAGGAAGAGCAGGCTGGAAGCTGTTTAGTAGTCCACGAAAATACAATGAGAAACGCTTCCCTTCCACAGTGACACATGAGCTGAGTATTAAAGGTTGAATAGAAAACTGGGGAAGGAAATCCTGGCAGATGCACAGCAGCTACATAAAGGCACAGGGAGTCTGGGAACAGTGAAAACTTCTCTTGGCTGCAGTGTGGCATGAATGAGTATGACTACGACCAGTCATAAAACCCCTATGTGCTAAGCCAAGGAGTAGAGACTTTCTCCTCCTACGTATAGGCCAGTAGAGTGGAGCAGTGTAGGGTAGAGGTTTGGGACAACCTGGGCTCAAATCCCAGCTATGTGCTAATGATCAATGAACTCGTGGTTGAGTCTCAGTTTCCTCACCTGTAAAATGGTGACATACTGTATTAAGCAAAAGTTTAAGTGTTCTTAGTAAGTTATCATGAAAGTAGTGGGGCCACATTCTCGGCATTCTTTGGACAACACATAGAACACACTCTTGCTTTTCTTCCCCAGAAACCCTGTAGAGGTTAACCTTGGACCTGTCTAAGGGGTTTGAGTGAACAAAGCATCCAAAGATTCATGTCCTATGAAGATGCAGTTTTTCCCGTAACACAGAGTTAAGCAACGTGGGGCTCCACTGAGTCTCTGATCCTCTGCCTTATGTCTTCTTTTTTTATTCATTTTTTATGAAGACGGGGTCTTGCTATGTTACCCAGGTTGGGCTCAAACTCCTGGCCTCAAGCAGTTCTCCTGCCTCAGCCTCTCCAAGTACCAAAATTACAAGCATGGCACCACACTTGGCCGACCCTCCTATCTTCTTAAAATGCCTCCACATCTCTGATCAGGATGACCTGCCTCTTCATCCCCAAGTGCCATTCTCTACTCTGTCAATGCATGGCATTGCCTACATGGAAAAGAAAGGCCTGCCCTTTCGACAGTGCATCCTTCTTCTTCCTCTCCTGGGCTGGTGAGGACAGTGCTCTCATTTGACCCTCCTCTGCTGAGGCCAGGCTGACACAGCTGTGACCTGGAGAAGCCGAAGTTGTGTAATATGTGTTTTTGGCCTCCAGCAGGTCCGAACTGGGCCCCCGCATGAACGCAGCATGCCTGCTCTCTGCACTGATATTCCTCCCACTTTACCACTACATGGCCTGCAGCCTGAGGTCTGATCTGTTTACTCCTTTTGCCGGCTACATCCCATAGCTAAGAGGCAGAACCCAAACCACCATAATCAGAGTCAGTTTCCACTTAACAACTGGGTGACACTAGCCAGGTAACCTTCTCCATGGCCTATTTTTAAAATCTGCAGCATGAGATAATAATAGCTACTGCTTCTCAGGGTGCTTGTGAGGGCCAAATAAAGTGTGTAAAGTATCTAATAAATAGCAGAGTGTTGACGACGACGATGATGATGATGAGGGTTGAGCAAACCTCATTTTACTTCTTTACAATAATGTTTAATGGGTTGCACATGAAGTCCCTGGTCTTGTCACATGTCACTAGGGTACACATGCTGGAACACCCTATCTCTACCATCTAAAACTGGGCTAGTGCTAAAGGCAAATCTTTACAAGACAGTCATCCACGATAAGGTTGTCCACCCTCTGGGAAGCCTAGGATATTAGAGCAGTAAGAATGAACTCAGCCTGACCTTCTAATCTTGGAGTAAAAACAGCTAGGGAGAGGCAGTGAGCAGCCAGAGGCCACACACTGCTAAAAGGTGGTAGAGCCTGGGCCACAAACTATCACTCTTGACATCTAGTCCCACCCACGCCATGCAACGAGTCTGCGGTGAAGGGAACCACATAGTTACCAATGTTCACAAAGGACCTACTATAGCCAGGCCCAGAAACAGGGTCTTCATATTCATGATCACATCTCATCCTCACAAGGACCCCAGGAAGTAGATGTTATTATTTCCATTTTATACAAGAGAAAATAATAACAAAAGTTGCAAATCCATATAGGCATGTGCTGTGCGGAAAAACTGCCTTCTAATGTGTGTATTTGTGTATTTGTGTGTGTGTGTGTGTGTGTGTGTGTGTATGCCTACGTGTGCTCATGTGATCCTCATAACAACACTCTGAGGAGACACAATATTATTCCCACCTTACACACAAGAAAACGGAGGCATAGAACACTGTAGCAGCTTGCCCACATCACAGAGCTGGTAAGTGATAGTACCTTTCACGAAGAGTAAGGCTCAAAGCCAAGCATCAGATGACGCTGGAAGTCACAGTCTCCCATCACCCATACTCACTCCTGCCCCCTCCTGGGTGCCTGACCGCATCCCAGGCCCTGTGGGAGGCCAGCAGCTGACTCACCTGGCATTTCTAGGGGCTTCCCTGAGCCTTGAGCCAAGCAAAGTAGTCCTGACAACCCTGCCAGACCGGGGGCTGCTGAGTGCAGTCGGAAGTGCACTGGGGATTAAGAAAAGCCAGCATGATTTTTTTTTTCTTTCTGGCCCCTGGCCAGGACACTGAAATTTGCAGAATAACTGCCAGATGGGTTACTGAATCGCTGAGCATTCCAATTACCAGCCTCTAAAAACCTAGTTCCCATTCCAAACCCAGAGAAAACTCGCAGCAAATGTCCTCCTTGCTCTGAGAACCTTGCGAGACAGGTCACCTCAATTTCTGAGTGGGCATATTAGCATGGCGGGTACTCTTTCCTCTCTCCTGGGCCTTTATCTCTGTTTTCCACCTAGCTGAGCTCTGTGAAGTGAGTAGCCGCTCCCAACCCTGCCTACAGCTCCAAACATCCTGCTCTGCACAATGGCCGGGAACAATGGCTCTGCTATCAGCAGAGGCCACTGCCTGGCTGGTATGATGACAGAACGCATGCTGTGGACCCATACATCAGCCTCACTGCAGGCCAGCACCTCTGTGCGCCAGCGGGTCTCTTTGCTAATGTCAAAGAACAGCCTCTCTTTAGAAAGCAGAGCCCCTCCCAGTCTGAGGTCCCCCTTGGTCCTGAGAAGACTTTTTTCTCCTCTGGTGCCAGGTCCCTCACCACTGCATTTGGGGGCCCTCAGGTGCTGAGCCCTGGGCCTGAAACAGGGGGGACGTCTTCTCATTTAATTTTAACAAACACTTGGGGCACATCCACTGCATGCCTTTGTTTAGAGCTCTGGACAAAGGGATGTCAATAAAGCCATCTGGGTTCTTGCCGTGTCTCTGAAAAAGGAAGGAGGCAGGGAAGGGTCTCCACAGAAAGACACAAATGGTACAAGCCAGTCTGAAGTTGGTCAAAATAGAAACACAAGATGCAGTATTTTCCAGGGGCCATAGGGGTTGCCAAATATTGCAAAATTCAGGTCAGGGGTGCAAATCTAGTCTACCACCTCTTTTTATAAAGTTTTATTGGAACACAGTAACACTCATGCATTTACATATTGTTCCACAGTGACAAAGCTGAGAGATCCTATAGCCTGTGTTCAAAAGTCAGCACTATTTACTGTCCAGCCCTTTACAGAAAAATGTTTCTGACTCCCCCCCCAATCTACTATATTTCAGGTCCCATTGAGTACTTAATACATTTAATTTCATTTAATCATCATGGCAGGCCGCTCTTATCCTGTAAATATTATTAATCCCTTTGCAGCTGGAGGCTTGGAGAAGTGAAGGAGTTGCTCCCAGGATGCATAAAATAAAGAAAAGTATTTGGACTTGACCCAAAGGAAGTGATCTTCCTTCACACTTGTGAGCTGAGACCCATGCACAAGTTCTAAGTGGGAAAAAGATTCCAATGAGTGGCAGGTGGGAAGTTGAAGAAAACATACCAGAGAGGAAGCATGGCTCAAGTAAAGGCAGAGTGGCAGGAAGGAACACCTCCAATAGCAGGTAACAACTTGAGAGAGAACGTCAGAATGTCAGAGCCAGAGGAATCCTTAGCCATCAAGCTCATCAAATGCAGTCATACTACAGAGGTGGAGACTGGAGACCAGAGAAGCAGAGCAGCAGACCCAGGTTACACAGCTAGAAAGGACTTGCTGTCAGCAAAGCACTCTTAGAGTTATGCAGAGTCTGGGTGCTTTCAACCTTGCCAAGCAGACCTCCTATCAGTCACCTTTTGTTCACTCTGGGTTAATGGCAGTCCCAGGAGGGCCCGAAGCCATGAGTTCCTTCAGGCTGTTTGGAATCATAATCAACCCAATTATGGACTTGCTGTTTGTTTAACTGCACGCTCTCATGTGACTGCAATTTCTGTTTGACCAGGTGTAAAGAAAGAGCACAGTACTGGAACGCAGCTGACCTGGCATCCTGTTTCTCACTGGCTCCATGTGTGACCTTGGACAAGTCACGTAAATGCTCTGACCCCCATCTCCAACTCTATCGTGCAGGAGCTGGGACAGACAACACTTTTTTATGGGCTCAAACTTTTCATATTAAATACGATGGATTAACACGGAAATCATTAAGGAACCCATAAAGGACACACCCGTTGATTGGCTATTCATCTTCTTAATTTGATCTCACAAAATCAAGAATTGGGGGTGTATTGCTTGAATTTGTTGAGACACAGAATATCTGTAACTAGAATTCATTCATTCTACTAAAATTATTAATTGAGCTTAATTTTTGCCAAGATTTGAACTTCATGCCGGGATGCAGCTATGAACAAAACGGGAGCAACCAGACAGCACGATGCAGTGTGACAAATGCCACACACAAAAGGCAGTTGAGAGCAGCTGTACCTTGTGGCTCTAGAGACAGCCAGTCCGTGTTCAAAACCTGACCACACCACTATTATCTGTGTGGCCTTAGACAAGTTATGTAACTACCTTGATGTCAGATGTCCTCGTCTATAAAGCAGAGAAAAAAACAGTATTTGTCTCTGGGTTGTCTTGGAGAATCAATTGAGCTAATTCTTATAAAGCTCTTAGAAACATACCTGCACAAATGAAGCACTCTATGAATATCAGCTATTATGGTGATGGTGGTGGAGATTTACTGGAGAAAAAGGAAAAAGTATCTACATGATGCAGTCCAGGGCTGGCAGGACATAAGCAGTGAAAGTTTCCCAAGGGAAGGAACATCAAAACAGAGGCCCTCAGGCTGAACGGCTGTCAGAAGGTGGAAGGGGAAAAGTGGAATGAGAGAGTTTCCCAGGCAATGGGCATGGGGTGTGCAACAGCTCAGAATCAGGGGCGAATGGGAGTTTCAGAGGAACCGCAAAGAATGCGGATAGGTTAGACCGGGGAGGTAAGCCTCAATCTGATAGCCACCCTCCCACTCTGGAACTAGAGCTGTGTAACCCATCACACCACTTCTCTGTAGAGCCATGGGATAAGCTCTGGGAAAATCCCACTCCTGCCTTAGATATCACGCTGCACTGGGAGCTGGGATTCAAGCTGGCATTTGGTCAGGCGGGAGATTTGCCAGAAGCTGGCAGGAACAGAGGAGGCCAGGGTGTGTGCTGGCTGTATGAAGTGAGGCTCGCCAGGGAAGCCAAGGGCCGCTGCAAAAACTGAAAGGGCTGGAGGAACTGGAACTGAAAGCAAAGCCAGGAGGGCGAGAGGGCAGCCAAGTAGACACTGGCAGAGAATAGGGAAAGAGAGGAGGCATGGAAGAGAAGCAACTGGGTTCAAGGCAAATATCCAAAGAGGGCTGGAATGCCAGCAGCCCACCTGCACAGGCCCAGTCACGGGGTGTGCAGGTGAAGCAGCTGGGTGGACCAGAAGAGTCCGGATGGATCAGAGGCACCCCTATGCACTACAGCCTGGGGCATGAAGGGTAGTCGGGCTGGGATTAGCAGAGGGAAGATATCTATATAGACTGATTGCTGTGCTCAAACAGTTGATCCCAATCCCTCCATGGGGTTGGGATCATTCCTAACCTCGTCTCCCCAGTGAGCCTAAGGAGGTGTTAGAAGAGACACAGCTTTCAAAAGCCACAACTCTAGAGACAGAAAGCCTCCAGTCACCACTGGAACTCCATCTCATTTACATGCAAATGAGGATAATAATAGAACTCTCTCAGGGTATTTTTTATGAGGATTGCATGAATTAATGTAGGTAAAGTGCTTAAAAACAGTGCTTGAAACACAGTAAGTGTTCTATATTATTACTTAATTTAGTTTTACTTTATTTATTCATTTAAGAAAATTTACAGGTGCCTACTTCTAGACTCTGCGTCAGTTGCTCAGAATATAAAGAGAATAAGACATAATCTTGGACTCAAAGAGTTTATAATCCAGTGAGTTATCAGGCAAATAAGCGGGTGAATACAGAACAAAGTTAGAATGGCTATAAGAGGGAGAAGCTGAGGATGCAGGGGGAACCCGTGAAAGACTGAGGAAAGGAAAACGAGGATAGAAAGAAAGATGACAAATGCAGAAGGCCATGCCCCGACCTCTCACACTTCTCAGGATTGCCCAGGAGGGAGGAGGAGCAAATGACAAGGGAAACAAGAATCATGAAAATAAGGTGGAAATTGTGCCCCAAGAGGATGCAGGCTGCCAGATGACCAAGCCATTGGCTGCCTATTGGAGAAGACACTCCTCTGTTACGAAACAGAAAAAGATGCCAACGTCCTGCACTTTTGTGGCTTGGAACAAATATGTACTTCAAAGAGTTACCAACCAGTTGTGAACGAGTCTCTTTTCCTTCCTGATTTCAGGTTTCTGGGTTTTTATTGTTCCCAATTGATTTATAGATGCAATAAAAATAAATATGAGAGGCAATGGATTTGTCCTGTGTGAAATAGAAGGCATCAGCAAGTTTCAGATACATTCAAGGCTTTTATATCTACTTGAAGTTTCATGTTTTGAAAATTAAATTCATTAAGGGCTAGAACAACTATAATTCTTAGTAGCACCAACACCAAAACACTCAAAGCAAGGAAAAAAGGTCTTTGCCTACAAAGTAAAATGAGAACGGAAGCAGTTACCAGAATAATTCAAGGCCCTCTAATAACAAATTCCCTTCTGCTTTCTATCTGTTTCTGATAACTGTGACAATTTGGTCCAAATCACATCTTTAGGGATCTTTTTTCCATGTGTTCTCAGGAAGATATTTGAGTGCAAATGTATATGTGTTTCTTCTGACTGAAATATCAAAGCAGTTGGGTTGAATATTTTTTTAAACTTGATTTTAAAACTATATGTGCTTTTAATACGGAAACTGGAATGTACAGAAGATCATAAGAAGGAAAAATACAACCTACAATTCCAATTCCTTTTAGCAACCACGGTTTAACTTTGGGGTATTTCCTTTCTAATGTTTTGTTTCAAGGCATATTTTGCGATTTTTCTATTCACTGCTTTAAACAGTTAAGACTATTGATAGCCGGGCACAGAGGCTTACACCTGTAATCCCAGCACTTTGGGAGACGGAGGCGAGAGGACTGCCTAAATCCAGGGGTTCGAGTCAGTTTGGATATTTATCCTCTCCAAATCTCATGTTGAAATGTGGTTCCTCAATGTTGGAGGCAGGGCTTCATGAGAGGTGTTTGGGTCCTGGGGGTGAACACAGAACAGTTACTGTAAGAATGGCTTGGTACCATTCTCAAGGTAAAGAGTGATTCCTGCTCTATCTGTTCACAGGTGAGCTGGTTGTTGGAAGAGCCTAGCACCTCCCTTCTCTCTTGCTTTACTCTCCTCATGTGACACAAATGCTCCTCCTTTTTCCTTCCACCATGATTGTAAGCTTCCTGAGGCCTCATCAGAAGCAGATGCCAGTACCTTGCAGAGCCCTCAGCCAACTAAACCTCTTTTCTTTATACATTACCCGCCTTATGTATTCCCTTATAGCAAGGCAAAACAAACTGATACAACTCTACTATGACTGTATGTCCACATCCATATCCAACTTTTTTGCTTAATATTATGCTCTAAGTCTTTTTGAGAGCCGTTATTATGCATCATCTCACATGTCTGAATATCTGTACCACATTTTCTCAGAAGAGAAATTCAGCCTGGATTTTGAACCAAAAATTAGCAGTTGAGTCAGCAGACATGGCAACGGTAAGGAAAATTATGCCTTAAGCTCGACTCAGAAGGTCTGGACTTGGGGTAAAGATGCCTCGAAGCCTTGAAGGTACTGACTCCTCTCCAGCCATAGGGCAGTCTGAACCTGAAAAGGGAGCAAGACTAGCTCAGGGAGATATCCCACAGGAAGAGCCACCAAAGTTTAAAAAACAAAGCAAGGTCATATGGCAGGTCGATATTTAGAGCTTTTAGGAAACACCACACTGTTTTCCACAGAGGTTGCACTAGTTTGCATCCCACCAACAGTGTAGAAGAGTTCCCTTTTCGCCAAACCCTCTCCAGCAACTGTTATTTTTTGAGTTATTGATAATTGCCATTCTGACTGGAGTTAGGTGGTATCTCAGGGTGGTCTTGATTTGCATCTCCCTGATGATTAGTGAGGTTGAACATTTCTTCATGTGTCTGTTGGTTGCTCAGAAGTCTTCCTTTGAGAAGAGTCTGTTCTTATCTTTTGTCCATTTTATAATTGGATTGTTTGTTTTTTTCTTTTCAGCACATTTGGGTTCCTTGTAGATCCAAGATGTTAAGCCTTTGTCAGACCTGGAGTTGGCAAATACTTTTTCCCAGTCTGTAGGCTGTCTCCCTGCTCTCTTGATGGTTTCTTTGGCTTTACAGAAGCTTGTCAGTTTAATGAGGTCCCACTT
>CAUYQG010077572.1:0-25246 GCA_963574415.1 Tarsius wallacei | reverse complement strand
CATTTAAAAAAAAGAAAGAAAGAAAGAAAGAAAGTAGCAAGCCGGGCTCGGTGGCTCAGCCTGTAATCCTTCACTTTGGGAGGCTGAAGTGAGTAGATTGCCTGAGCCTGCGGGTTCGAGACCCGCCTGGGCAACTTGGCGAGACCTCATTTCTTAAAAAAAAAAAAAAAAAATTAGCTGGGTGTGGTAGCGTGCGCCTGTAGTTCCAGCTACTTGGAAGGCTGAGGTGGAAGGATCGCCGGAGCCCAGCAGGTCAAGGCTGCAGTGGCCGGGGGCGGCCACTGCACTCCAGTCTGGGTGACAGAGTGAAACTCCAACTCAAAAAAAAAAAAAGAAGGTAGCTTTACTTAGTATGGACCTTGAATAGTTAGCAATTTTTTTTTCCCTAAAATTCTAAAGTAAAAAGTTTGACTTAGTACTTTTAAATATAACCTTAGTTAATATGTGCATATATATGCTTACATTTTAATATAACATACGTATATATGAACTTTTTCTGTAAAGTATTTATTAAAATGACAATTGATCTGTGAACTTATTTTGGTCTGTCTGTCAATGGCATTCTTTTCTCAACCATGGTTAATACTTGGAATTCAAAATACTGCAAAAAGGAGAGCAGAATAATCCTGGGATTTCTAAACTCATATAAGAAGTGGAAACTAGCCGGGCTCGGTGGCTCAGCCTGTAATCCCGCGCCTTGGGAGGCTGAGGTGAGTGGATTGCCTGAGCCGGCGGGTTTGAGACCCGCCTGGGCAACTTGGCGACACCTCATCTCTACAATAAATCAAAAAATTGGCCGGGCGTGGTAGCGCGCACCTGTAGTTCCAGCCACTTGGAAGGCTGAGGCGGAAGGATCGCCGGAGCCCAGCAGGTCGAGGCTGCGGTGGCCGGGAGTGGCCACTGCACTCCAGTCTGGGCGACAGAGTGAGACTCCAACTCAAAAAAAAAAAAAAAAGTGGAAACTACATCAGTATTCCAAGCCTCCTCTTAAGTAGTTTTAAATTACCAGAAGATCCCCTGAATTGTTTTGGTTATGAAGCCCTAAATCCGATCTGGTTTTCTAATTTTAAGGGCAGATTTTACTCATGGTTCTTTAGCACTTCCACATCCTGGAATCTGAAACAGAGGATATAGTAGAATATCAGAACCAGTAACAAAAATCAATGTGATTAATAATACTACATTTGCTTTACAGTATATATCTTCAGTTACTTCATGTGCCTAAAGCTTCCATGGCTATAACTGAAAGCTAGAGTTACTACTACTTACTAGAACATAGCCAGTTGTTTTCTCCATTATAATATGAAAATGAAAATTGAGAAATTCTTCTTTACGTCTAGAAAGTTATTTTTGGAAGTAAACTTAGATTCAGCAGTATACAGTTATACATTTTTAAAAGTTTTGTTTCAAATAGTAATTTTTGATTCTTCTTAATTGTTAACACTTTTAAATTCTTTTCATTGTTGAAAGTATACATGTTCCTACCATATAGATATCATTTAAAATTCCTTAACCATAGAATAGCCCATTTATCTGTGGTAGATCTGTATTTAGTTTCCCCAATTAAGAGCTGTTTTTTACTTATATAGGAAATTCAATAAACCTTTTCTGAGTAGTAAATTTAGTATGTGTATCCTATTAGGAAGGAAATTTTCTTGCCACAAAAAGAAAAACAACCAGAAGTGACTTTTACAATAAGGAAAAAAGTGTGCTTTCACATAGAAGGCCAAAAGAAGTGACATTATAGAACTGGTTAACAGATAACTCAAAATCATGACAGTCTTAGGTTTTTATTCTCAGTGTTCTGTCTTACCCTCTTAGTCTTGAGTCGGTTGATGCACAATGGCAAGATGGCCATCATCATTCTAGCCATCACTTGCAGAACATCCTTTGGGTCCCTTTTTACTGATTATAAAATTTTTCCAGAAGCAGTCCCCAGCAGACTTCCTCTAGCTCTTTGACTATAATTGTGTGGTAATTCCTTATCAATAACTGGCAAAGGGAATTGAATTCAAATAATTGACTCAGGCTAATAAAGACTCTGATATTACTTCATGTATATTGCCATTAATGAGAGCCAAGATTATCACTGTCAGTAAAAATGAGTCACAGCATGTAGAAAGGGAGAAGAATAGAATGAACTCTATACTATTGGATGGAAATTGGAATTATCAATATGAACTCATGGTTTTATTGTATAGATAGGCTAACAGAAAAAGAAATAGATATGCCTTCATGTGTGTAAGGACATATATTGTTTCCTAGGCTTGGTCCATTGATAGAGCCTAGAATCAACTATACATCAGTAAACACACACACATACACACACACACACACATGAACACCTAAAGTTCAGATCTTGATTTCTAAACTTTTTCCAGTAAAAGGAATTAAGATTCTTTGGAGAAATGGCTAGTTTTAAGACTTGGAGCACTCAAAGTACAAGATGAATTGGTGGATTATAGGTGCTAGAAAATAAGGAAATATTCAAAACCTCATGGGGGCACATCAAAAACATACAGAAGACAACTTGTAAAAACAAGTTTTTGAAAAATTTAGTGCAATGGCAAAATCTGGGGCAACTTGAGGAATTAAATACAGATTAAGTATTACTTATCCAAAATGCTTGGGATCAGAGGTGTTTCAGATTTTGGATTTTTTTCCGTAGTTTGGAATATTTGCATGTACATAATGAGGTATCATGGGAATGGGACCCAAATGTAAACACAAAATTCATTTATACTTTATATGCACCTTACATGGCCTGAAAATAATTTTATATATTTTTAATAATTTTGTATATAAAACAGAGTTTGTACTGAGTATTTGTGAACTTTTCCACGTGTCATATTGACACTCAAAGTTTCAGATTTTGGAGCATTTTGGAGTTTAGATTTGTAGAGTAGGGATGTTCAACCTGTAATGCTAGTGATGAATTATACTCTCCAGAGATAAAAGAACAGCTCTTTCTTAGTAGATTTACAACTAGTAAATGTAAAAAGAATGATGGAAATAGAAAATCACCATTTGGCAAACATCACAGCTATAATACCAATGTTAATTTTTACATTTTGATAATTGTACTATGATCATGCAAGATGTTAACAATTTTGAGAAGCTGAGTGATAGGTATACAAGTGCTCTTTGTTGTGTGTTTATAACTTCTTTTTAAGTCGGAAATTATTTCAAAATGGAAAAAAATTTTGTGTGATTCATTCCCTGGATCTGGAGAGATCAGCTTCTCTCTAAGCAACTACTGGACAGTGAAGAAAATCAGGATTCTTTTAGCAAGGAATACAAAGGAAATGGGTAGACAGTAAAAATGTCACCAGTTAGACTTGTCTTACTCCTGTTACTGAGAGTAGTAGCCAGTACAGCTCTTGGGGCAAGATTTCCTCATGGCACGAACTTTCTTTCAATTCTGTGGACAATAGAAATTTCAAAAATCATTCACTCTTTTCATGTACTTTAATTAACGTGGATGATATTACCTTATGCTTATGTATGTCAGAATTATCTGAATGGTTATAGAAATTGTCCCTATAATAAATAGCCCAAAAATAAATATAATGAAATTGCATCAGTTGGATGAGGAAAATAGGTTCATTATCTTGGGTAAAAAGTAAAATTTCTCTTTTTATGTACACTTGAAGGCAAAAAGGGGAAATATCTTTGTTTTACTTAGGAATTAATAGGCTTTTCTTCAATGGTAAAAATATTGAGTGATTTGAGATTTAAAATAATGAAATACATTTAAAATCTTCATTTGTGTTATTGTCCAGTTTGTGACGGCATTTACAAGCCTTGTTAATTGAAAGTAAGTATTGTCAGTGACTTGGTATGGTGACTTAATACATACCAAATGGTCTTGAACTCCTGGTGTCAGTAGTCCTCTTGCCTTGGCCTCCTGAAGTGTTGGGATTGCAAGCATGAGCCACTGCACCTGGCCTCTGTGACCCTTTCTACTACCAAAGCTTTAATGTTTGAAAGTTGATTAGTAGTTAGACTGTGAGCTCTTTATATTGTACCTTGCTTCAGTGTTGAAGTTAATGATCTTGTAAATGCTGGAGTATCAACTATTGATTAGAAAGACATCCTTTAGAGTCAAAATATTGATCTTTTATTTTTTTTTTTTTGAGTTGGAGTCTCACTCTGTCGCCCAGACTGAAGTGCAGTGGCTCGCTCCTGGCCACCACAACCTCGACCTGCTGGGCTGCAGCCATCCTTCCACCTCAGCCTTCCAAGCAGCTGGAACTACAGGTGCACGCTACCACGCCCGGCTAATTTTTTTTATTTATTTATTGTGGAGATGAGGTCTTGCCAGGTTGTCCAGGCGGGTCTCGAACCCGCGGGCTCAGGCAATCCACTCACTTCAGCCTCCCAAAGTGCGGGATTACAGGCTGAGCCACCGAGCCCGGCTATATTGATCATTTTTAAGAAGCGATACGCGCACCTGTAGTTCCAGCTACTTGGAAGACTGAGGCGGAAGGATCGCCGGAGCCCAGCAGGCCGAGGCTGGGGTGGCTGGGATCGTTCCACTGCACTCCAGTCTGGGCGACAGAGTGAGACTCCAACTCAAAAAAAAAAAGAAGCAATACTAAAACCCAGAAATCATTGCTGTTTTGTTATACGTTTTAAACTACATTCACTAAATGTTTTTGAAATTTGTTTTATTAAAATGGATCCTTCATGTAGACCTAATAATTTTATTTTCTAAAATATTACTATTTTAAATGATAGAGTTATAGCTATAAAATAGTACTTTTTGTTAGCGCTAATCAGAATCATTTCCCACCGGGCTCGGTGGCTTAGCCTGTAATCCCGTACTTTGGGAGGGTGAGGTGAGTGGATTGCTTGAGCCCGTGGGTTCAAGACCCACCTGGGCAACTTGGCGAGACCTCATCTCTACAATAAATCAAGAAATCAGCCGAGCATGGTAGTGCGTGCCTGTAATTCCAGCTACTCGGAAGGCTGAGGCGGAAGGATTGCTGGAGCCCAGTGGGTTGAGGCTGCTGTGGCCAGGAGCGGCCACTGCACTCCAGTCTGGGCGACAGAGACTCCAAACTCCAACTCAAAAAAAAAAAAAACAAAAAAACCAGAATCATTTCCCTGCAGATTGAATGATTAGACATGATCTAAATTTGCTTATTACAAATACACCTTTTATAACAGAGACTTTTTATACAAACTGTATTTCTCCGTACCTATAACCAGGCAGCCACGTGAAAATCTTCTTAAATTTGTAAATGATTCTTCAATATACTTTCTCAAAAACCACCTATAACATCTCCAAATATTAAAAGAATGGAGACGCAAAGCCTCAAGATGGTTTATTTAGTGACACTTCTTCCTTGCCTCTTCCACTAAGACCCCAAATAGCAAGTACTGTAGATAATTATTCATTGAATAGATCATTCAAGAGAGAACACTGGAGTCAGCAAAGAAGTTCTGGGAAACACCTAAAGTAAGGAAAGAGTAGGAAATTATCCAGCCTGCTCAGCTGGGGTTGACTTGAAGTCAGGAGGGACTCCCCATTGTGGGTAAAGGATAAGTGAGACACCCCCAGCAGTCCACATTCCCAACATAGGCTCCAACAGTCCTAGCCATGGGAGAGCCTCCCTGCCCTTGCAGGCCTTGAGACAAATGTTGGGAGCTCCCTGGAAACTGCACAAAGGCATTGCTTCAGAGAGGGAACTTATGCTTGGTCTCACAAGACCCTAAGTCTGGGCAGTGGTAGCACAATGCCATTTTGAAAGCATAATCTTCACCCCACTGGACTGTTCTGTCATGCAACCAGGGCAAGGTGGCAGCCATAGGCAGCAGTCCCTCCACTCCGCCATGCAGAGGAGTAGCTGTGCATTCTCATGTACCCTGAGGGCAAATTCCACTTCCTGCAACTGGACTGCTGTGTCAGATACAGACAGAACCCATGACCCCAGCTATCTGCTTATAGCTGCTCCCAGGAAAAAGAAGCTCTGCCTTCCACAATAGCAGGGCCACACTGCAACTGCTGCTGCTTCTACCTGAGCATTTCTCCAGTGACCTGAGGCTCACCCTGCTCCTGTATACCACAGCCAGCGTCTTTACGTACCACCGGTGAGCCTGAGGGCACAACCCAGACTGGCACCTCCCCTCCCATACCTAAGCACATTATCCTGTGGCCTGGGGATCACCCAGCCCAGTCCACCACCCATGGCACCTGCCACTTCTTCCAGGGTCTGAGGTTGGGCCCACTTAGCCTGCCACTACCACCACAGCTGGTACCATCCACACATACCACTTGTGGATCTGAAAACCAGCCTGCCCAACTTGTAGCCACCACAAAACCAGGTTGGACCACTTGGCCCCAGAGGGTTGTCCCAACACTGCTACTGCCTTTGCCAGTGCTGCACCCATCACCTAGGGGCTCAAGATTCTTCTTATCCATTCAGCCCACCGCTGCCATTCCTAGCACCCGAGAAAGCCATCTAGACGCCCAAGAATCAGCCTGCTTGGATCTGCTAGCACCAGCACCAGTGTATGCTACCCTGGGACCCAAAGATAGGTATGCTCATTCCACTGCTGCCACCACTGGGGCTTGAAGACTGGTCTACCTATCTTCTCTGTTCCCAGGAAATCTTTATCACATCCTCCACTAACAACCACACCAAACACACAGGAAATCATACCATTGATGTTTACAGCCAAAGAAATCATAGGACTACACTACTGCATGCTCCCAGAAACAAAGCTAAAGTACTCCACCCAACCAACACCATACATACAGTCTAAGAGAAAAGTTTTCCTCTATGAAAGCAAATTAAAAAACTTTGTGATGCAAGTTGCACAGGTGTCAGTGTAAGGACACAGGGCAAATGAAAGAGCAAGGAAGGCCAGGTACGGTGGCTCAAGCCTGTAATCCCAGCACTTTGAGAGGCCACAGTGAGGGGTTTGTCTGAGCCCAAGGGTTTGAGAACAGCCTGGGCATCTTGGCAAGACCTCATCTCTACAAAAAATTATCCAGGCATGGTAGCACGTGCCTGTAGTTCTGGCTACTTGGAAGGCTGAGGCTGTAAAACAAGTCTCAGCAAATTTATAAAAAGCAAAATCATATAAAATATCTTCTTATACCACAATGGAATAAAACTAGAAATCAATACCAAGAGGACCTGTGGTAACTATACTAATATGTGGAAATGAACAGCATGACTACTTCTGAGCAGTTATTGTGTCAATGAAGATATTAAGATGGAAATCAAAAATTTCTTGAAACAAAAATGGAAACACAGCATGCCAAAACCTGTGGGACACAACAAAAGCATTGCTGAGAGGGAAGTTTATGCAATAACACATCAAAAAAGTAGAAAGGTTTCAAATAAACAATATGACAATGCACTTCATGAACTGGAAAAGCAAGAACAAACCCAACTTCAAATTAGAAGAAAGAAAGGGATAATGAAGATCAGAGAAGAACTAAATGAAATAAAGACTAAAAATTACATCAAAAGATCAATGGAACAAAAAGTTGCTTCTTTGAAAAGATAAAATTGATAAGCTATGGACTAACAAGGAAAAGAAGAGAGAAAACCCAAATAAAACCAGAAATGAAAAAGGAGACATTACAATTGGTATCATAGAAATGCAAAATATCATTAGAAATTTGTGAACAACTATGCACTAGCAAACTGGAAAGCCCAGAGGAAATGGATAAATTTCTGGAAACATACAACCTACTAAGATTGACTTGGGAAGAAATAGAAAGCCTGAACAGACCAATTAATGAGAGTGAAATTAAATCAGTGATAAAAAGTCTCCCAACAAAGAAAGGGCCAGGACCAGATGGATTTGCTACTGAATTCTACCAAACATAAAAAGAAATAATACCAATTCTAAGTCTATTCCAAAAAAGTGAAAAACAACAAATTTTCCCTAGTACATTTTGCCAGCATTACCCTAGTACCAAAACCAGACAAGAACACAATTTAAAAAAAAAACCCACAGGTCAATATCCTTGATGAACACAAATGCAGAAATCCTCAACAAACTAATAGCAAACCAAATCCAGCAGCTTATCAAAAAGGTAACACAATGGTCAGTGGGATTTATACTAGCAATGCAAGGATGGCTCACCATATGCAAATCAATAATTGTGATACATCCCATCAACAGAAAAAAAGGACAGAAATTACATGATCATCTCAATAGATGCAGGAAAAGCTTTTGATAAAATTCTATATCCCTTCAAAAGAAAACAACAAACTAGGCATAGAAGGAACATAGCGTAACATAATAAAGACCATATGTGACAAGCCCACATTGAATGGGGAAAAACATTGAATGCGGGAAAGCTGAAAGCCTTTCTTCTAAGAACTGGAACAAGACAAAGATTCCCACTCTTACCACTCTTTATTTAACACAGTACTGGAAGTTCTAGCCAGAGCAATGACGCAAAAGAAAGAAAAAAAATGCATCCAAATTGGAAAAGAGGGGGTAAAATTGTCCCTCTATGCCGATGACATGATCTAATATTTAGAAAAACCAAAAGACTCCACACAAAAAAACTGTTAGAAGCAATAAACAAATTCAGTAAACTATCAGGATACAAAGCCAACATACAGGTATCAATAGTGTTCTTATACATCAATAATCTAACCAAAAAAGAAATCAAGGCAATTTTATTTACAATAGCCACCAAAAAAATAAAAATACCTAGGAAGAAATTTAACCAGAGAGGTGAAAAGATCTTTATAAGGAAAACTACAAAATATTGATTCAATAAGTTGAAGAGGACACAAACAAATGAGAAGACGTCCCATGCTCACAGATAGAAAAAATTAATATTGTTAAAATGACCATATTGCTCAAAGCAGCCTACAGATTCAATGCACTCTTTATCAAAGTACTAGCACTATCCTTCACAGAAATAGAGAAAACAATCTAAAATTTGTGTAAAAACTAGAAAACCCAAATTGCCAAAGCAATTCTGAGTAAAAGGACCAAAGCTGAAGGCATCATACTACCTGACTTCAAAATATATTACAATGTAATGGTAACCAAAACTGCAGGGTACTGGCACAAAAACAGATACATAGACCAGTATAAGAGAAGATAACTCAATCCATATATTTATAGTGAACTGATCTTTGACAAAACTGTCAATATACTGGAAGAAGGACAAACTTTTGAATAAATGATTATGGGAAAACTGAATAACCACATGCAGAAGAGTGAAACTGAACCACTATCTCTCACCATGAATACAAAAGTCAATTCAAGATGCATTAAAGACTTAAATATAAGACTTGAAACTACAAGAGTACTAGAAGAAGACATAAGGAGAATGCTTCAGGACATTGGCCTAGACAAAGTGTTTTGGCTAAAACCTCAAAAGCACAGGCAACAATAACAAAAATAAAGAAATGGAATTATATTAAACTAAAAAGCTTCTGCACAGCAAGAGAAAACAATCAACAGAGTGAAGAGACAGCCTCTTGAATGGGAGAAAATATTTACAAACTACTCATCCAACTAGGGATTAAGATCCAGAATACAGAAGGAACTCAACAGTTTAAAAAAATTCTTTTTCATTAAAAAGTAGGAAAAGGACACAAAAATAGACATTTGTCAACAGAATGCATACAAATGGCCAACAGGTATATGAAAAAATTCTCAACATCACTGATCATCTGGGACATGTAAATAAAAACCGCAATGAAATATCATCTTACCCCAGGCAGTATAGATACTATTAAAAAGACAAAAAATTGGCCAAGTACAGTTGCTCAGCCTATAATCCCAGCACTTCGGGAGGCTGAGGCGAGAGGATTGTCTGAGCCCAGGGATTCAAGACCAGCCTGGGCAACTTGGTGAGACCTCGTCTCTACAATAAAAATCACAAAAATTAGCCAGGCATGGTGGCGTGCGTCTGTAGTTGCAGCTACTTGGGAGGCTGAGGCAGAAGGATCGCCTAAGCCCAGCAGGTCGAGGCTGCGGTGGCTGTGAGCATGCCACTGCACTCCAGCCTGGGTGACAGACTGAGACTCCAACTCAAAAAAAAAAAAAAAAGACAAAAAATTACAGATGCTGGCAAGGATGTGGAGAAAAGAGAACTCTTGTACACTATCAGTGGAAAGTAAATTAACAGCCACTATGGAAAACAGCATAGAGAGATCTCAAAAAACTAAAAATACATGTGGGCCACAGCAGTGTGTGCCTGTAGTTCTACCTACTTGGGAGGCTGAGACCGGAGGATCACTCGAGCCCAGGAGTAGGAGACAAGCCCGGGCAATATAGTAAGACTCTGTCTGTAAAACAAACAAATAAACCAAAAATCCATAAATAGAATTACCATAGGATCCAGCAATCTCACTACTGAGTACTTAGCCAAGGGAAGATAAGTTGATGCATCAGAGGGATTCGTGTACTCCCATGTTTTGCAGCATTGCTCACAATAGCAAAGGTATGGAATCAACAAGTGTCCATCAACAGATGAATGGATAAAGAAAATGTATTATATATACACAGTGGAATACTATTCACTCATGATAAAGTGAAATCATGGCATTTGTAGCAACATGGGAACTAAAATGTAGATCACATGGTTGTAAGGTGAAATGATAGATACCAGAGACTGGGAAGGGTGTATATGTGGGAGGGAGATGAAGAGAGGTTGGTTAATGGTTACAAACTTACAGGTAGAAAGAATATGTTGTATTTGTTAGAAGAGTAGGATGACTATAGTTGACAACGGTATATTGTATTTTTCAAGATAGTTAGAAGAGAGGACCTGAAATGTACCTAACATGTAGAAATGATAAATACTCAGGTGATGGCTATCCCAAATACCCTGACTTGATTGGCACACATTCTTCATATGTAACAAAATTTCATATATGCCTCATAAATATGTACAAATGTATCTCCAAAAAATTTTACAAATAACCAGTTATTTTAACATAACTGGTTATTCATGATTATTCAGTAGCTGATGATAATGCCTTACTTGATAGTTTACATAGTCATTTGGTCCTCTTAGCCACCTTTTTTTTAAAAGACAGAGTTTCAATGTGTCCCCCAGGCCAGAGTGTAGTAGTGCAATCATAGCTCACTGTCATCTCGCATTGGTCTCAAATGATCTTACTGCCTTAGCCTTGCAAGTAGCTGGGACCACAGGTGCATGCCACCACACCCAGCTATTGTTTTTTGTTTGCTTGTTTTGATTTTTTGTAGAAACAGGATCTTGCTTTGTTGCCCAGACTATTCTTGGAACTCTTGGGCTCAAGCAATTCTCCCACCTTGCCCCCCAAAGTACTGGGATTACAGGCATTAGCCACCATGCTTGGCCTTAGCAACTTTTTAACATATGTTGTAATCATTCTGTACCTACACACCTCAGGTAGCTTGGGGTCGTATACTTTGGAAGCACAGATAAGTAGCTAAATTCCCTGAGTGATCAGAGAGTTTGAGGGATGTTTTAACCATCCCTAGAGTAAGTTAGGTCTTTCATTGTGGGACTAGGAATTTGAATTTACCTTTCCCAGTATATTTCCCAGTCTTATCTCTACCACATTGTGAGAATAAGCTATATTTGTAAGATATCTCTTAAGGATTCCCACCCGGAAGAAGCACTTAGAAAATTAATCAATAGCTACAGCATCTGTTCTCCAGTTAATTGTTTCAGAACTGTATGTTGGTGATAAGTTGTCTCTGCACATACCTAATGCTTTTCTTTTATACAAGTTCATTCATAAAGTTAAACATGTACAAATGTCTTTTGGATAGTGTGAGTTTATTTGAAAAGTCATACCTGAGTCTGATCTGCCTGATTCTTTTGCTTGCTTGTAGACATGACTGCATCATTACTTACTAATTGATTGACTGTCTTAACAGTCAATTAGTGACTCCAATCATTCTAATTACCTGCCATTGTTTAAAGAAAAATAATAACTGCAAGCTGGGCTCGGTGGCTCAGCCTGTAATCCCGCGCTTTGGGAGCCTGCGGGTTCAAGACCCACCTGGGCAACTTGGCGAGACCTCATCTCAACAATAAATCAAAAATTAGCGGGGCGTGGTAGCGCGCACCTGTAGTTCCAGCTACTTGGAAGGCTGAGGCGGAAGGATCGCCGGAGCCCAGCAGGTCGAGGCTGCGGTAGCCAGGAGCGGCCACTGCATTCTAGTCTGGGTGACAGAGTGAGACTCCAATTCAAAAAAAAAAAAAAAAAAAAGGAAAAGAAAAATAATAACTGCCTTATTTTCACTGAGGAAATAATGAAAATGACATCTACTGTATTCAAAGACCCAGCTTTATAGCAATTACTAAGAAAATTCTCTTAAGCTGCTGAGGAATTTAGAAATTCTAAACTACTCACCCACAAATAAATCCTTATTTTCTTTCAAATTGCTTTTAATTAGGGAATTTAATTTTTTTTTAATTACAGAGAAAAAAAATCCTGCAATTGTGCTGGACTGTTTTCATATGTTTGATTCCTTATGGCAAATAAAGTTTTTTTGGTAGAGAGTATTACTTGAACATATCATTTTGCCCATTTTTAAAATTCATGATACTTCCTGTCCCTTCCTAAATAACCACCTCATTCCATTATATGACATTTGATTTTTAAAGTAATGAGAAGACTGGTTTATGTGGTGCATGGATGTGTAAGAGAGACAGGATTGAAGGTTTATTATCTATTCTTATTACAGTTTTTGTATATAAGATTTACCCAGTTTCACATGCCAGTTATATTTAAAATAGTTACTTACCTTAGAAAGACAAAAAGCCACTTATTAGGAAAGTGATATTGAGTTTCTAGTAAAATGCTTTTTTGCTCATGGCATTGAGCTTGCCTTAGAAATGGGGTTGGTGATTAGTGTAGTAGTAACTTTTCCTTGGTGAGATCCGAGGTAGACCTGCCTTATAATGTATTCAACTCTTATCTGTTTCTGGAATCAAATGGCTCTTTTTCTATACTGTTTGGAATTCATACATTGATGTCTTAAGGATTTTGTTAAATGCTTCCTGCAATTAGTAAAGCCCATTATGTCTACCTCATTGTTGACATGAATATTTTATTAAGTAATTTGAAGTTAGTTTTAGCAACTGAGACTATTTGTCTACATAATGGTTTGATTTTAAAGCAATTGTTATTCTCTAAATCACGCTAAATGGGACAATAATAGAATAGGTAAATATGGGAAAATCAGATAATACATTACCATTTTAAATTTCTTTGGTTTTTTTTTCATAATTTAAGAAAAACCTTGTGCTATGAACTTTTCACTCCTCAAGAATATATACCAGGGGTGCCAAAAATAAAAGTATACACATTTTAAGAGATGTTATCTATGTATTTTCATAGTTGAATTAAATTGTGGTAGCAATGTTTGGTATGATGTTTGCTCATCTGTGCTTTTGCCATGTTCTTTGTCCTGCCTATCGCATGGTGATGCTAGCATTCATTTGATTAAAGCCATCTTTTGAGCGAACGTCATACTTAAAATACCTTTTTGGCACCTGTGTGTGTGTGTGTGTGTGTGTGTGTGTGTGTGTGTGTGTGTGTGTATAATTGCTCCATATATGAATGTAAAATCTAATACTTGATTGCTGCATTTTTATGATATAGATTATTTAGATTAAATACTGAATCTGATAGATGTTGGCAGTTAACAATCTGTGCTAGAATATTACTTTAATTGCTCCCTGAGACTTAGACAAGTTATTGATCTGGCTATATTTACTGCATACTCCCGGAATAGGATCAGTGAAAACCTGGTGCTGCTTCTGAATTAAATACATTTTCTAGATGTACTAGAAAATATTATATTTATTTACTTTTTATTGAAAAACAAAATGAGGAACAGCAGAATTAACAGGCTTCAGCTATCTGTTACTGTCTGTTGTTTTCAAATTCTCAAATGTCTATACATGCTACCATAAATGTATTTGTTTATCACAAGAAGCTGATGCTCTTAGGTGAATTGTTTTTGCAATATAAACTGTCCAGTGAGAGGCTTGCTTGAGCCTGAGGGTTCAAGACCAGCCTGGGCAATCTCATAAGACCTCGTCTCTACCATAAATAAAAAAATTAGTTGGGTGTGGTGGCGCATGCCTGTGGTTCTAGCTACTCAGGAGACTGAGGCTGAAGAATCGCTTGAACCCAGCAGGTCAAGGCTGTGGTAGCCATGAGCATGCCACTGCACTCTATCCTGGGCAGCAGAGATGAGACTTCAACTTAAAAAAAAAAAAAAGGAAAAAAAAGTCCATAACACTGCAGAGCAAATTCTAGTATGATTTCAACTATGATTAACAAGATATTCAAACTTCTAAGTTGTTTTGTTTTGATACAAGAAATTTATTATACTTTGGATTCTTATAACAGGATTATCCAGTTAGAGTATTTTTCCCTGAAAAACATTTTTTTCTTGACTTTTAGAGATGCACAAAGACTAGAAGAATTCTTCACCAAAAATCAACAGCTAAGAGAACAACAGAAAGTCCTTCATGAAACCATTAAAATTTTAGAAGATCGGTGAGTCTGTCACTTGGGTCTTGAGTAAGAGGTGATTTCTCCCATAATAGGAAGTTCATTTATTGATTTTAATTTATAATTTATTGGTTTTTAATTTAAATTATTGGTGTTAATTTATAATCAGTTTTGGAATTGAAAATGATCTTTTCCTCAGCCTTCTTTGAGTGAGTATTTTATGAAATTAAGGATCTATTCTTACAGGTTTTAATTATAGCAATTCTCTAGGGGGTTAGAGTTAATACTGTATTACCACTAGTGTGTCATAGCATGGATTAAATGGGATAATGCAAGTAACAGTATATAACAGAAGTTAATAAGACTTAGGTATCTTAGTGAATATTTGAGAGGGTATCCCCTAAAAAAATCCAGAATTTATTTATAAAAAACTTTATATTTATTCTTACATGTTTAAACTTAAGTCGCCTTCAAAGTAGTCTTCATTTGATGCAATACACCTATTGAGACTCTTTTTCCACTGCCCAAAACAGTTTTTGAACTCATTGATTTTGATGCCTTTTAGTGCTTCTGCTGTTTTTTGTTTCACCTCTTTCACATGGGAAAAATGTTCCCCTTTGAGGGCTATTTTCATCTGGGAAAACAAAAACAAAGAAAAGTTGCTCAGGGTGAGATCGGGTAATAGGGAATCATGCCATTTTTGGTGAAAAACTGCTGAACACTCAGCGCAGTGTGGGACAGGAGCCAAGTTTGCCTTACTATGTCATTAATACTTAATGCCTTAATTATTCTACTCATTCATTTTAATCTTTTTTTTTTTTTTTTGTAGTTTTTACTCTTGAAGACGTATTTTTTGGGCTGAAAAACTTGCTGTACTAGTTTGGACCATATATTTTGTAGGCTATTCTATAGCTGCCATTCTGGATTTCTCTTCATTGGATCCCTGTGTTGATTTCATTATTTCATCCATCTCATATTAGACAGTCACCAAATATTTATGAACCACCTACTTTATGCCAGACAATTTTAGACCACGGAGATATACCAGTGAACATAATTGATACAAATTTGGGCCTGTTTTCCCTTTTTCATTTCTTTTTTTTGAGTCAAATTCTCACTCTGTTGCCTAGGCTGGAATGCAGTGGCACGCTCACAGCCACTACAACCTCGACCTTCCGCCTCAGCCTTCCAAGTAGCTGGAACTATAGGCGTTTCACCACATCTGGCTAATTTTTTTTATTTTATTGTAGTGACGAGGTCTTGCTAAGTTACCCAAGCCGATCTCAAACCCTGGGCTCAGGCAATCCTCTCACTCCCAAAGTGCTGGGATTATAGGCATGAGCCACTGCACCTGGCTGTCTGTTGGTTTTTCATGCTCATTTTGTTGTTACAGCTTTTCCCCAAGTAGCTGCTGAGGAAGAATGCCCAGGAAGTAAATTTTGAAAGAGTTCTTGCATGTCTAAAATTTTTTTTATTTTACTGTTGCATTTAGTTGATATTTTGACCGGATATAAATTTCTAGGCTTAAAATAGTTTTCCCTCAAAACTTTGAAGGCTCTGTTAGCATTCCAATGCTGAGACAATGTCTGCCATTCCAGTGTTCATTCTTTTATAGGTAGCAGATTTTTTTTTCCTTTTTGGAATTTTAAGATTATTTTATCTTTGTTCTGAACCTTCATAATGGGGTGTGTGTGTGTGTGTGTGTGTGTGTGTGTGTGTGTGTGTGTTTCCTTCATTGTGCTAGTTAGAACCTATTAACCTGAAGACTAGTAGTATCTCAAAGTCTGGTAATATTTTTCTGTAACTCTATTTTTTTATGGTCTTTCTAGAGCACTTCTTAGTCGAATGGATCCTTTATCATCCTTGCTCTTATTTTCCGTTACTTGTTTTTCTTCCATGTTCTGGGAGATTTCTTCTATTTTATTCTCCAACCTTACTAATGAAATTATTTTGATAATTATTTGTGTAGTATCCAAGAATTTGTTTATTGTCTGTTGATTGTTCCTTTATATATACATGTATCTCTGTGTATATGTGTGTATACCCTTTTCTTGTTTTAGGGCTGCATCACTTCTCAGATTTTTCTGGGGATGCTAGATAGCTCTTGTCCCTCAATGTTTTGTAATGGTAAAATCTACATCACATGAACTTTACTATTTTAACTACTGTTTTTTAAAACAGCTTTATTGAGATAAAATTCACATAAACTTTCTTAGATCCACATGAGTGATATCATGCAGTATTTGTCTTTCTTTGCATGGCTTATTTCACTTAAGGTTTTTCTATGTTGTAGCATGTTTCAGAACTTCATTCCTTTTTGTAACTAAGTAATCTATTGTGTATATATACCACATTTGTTTATCCATTCATTTGTTGGTGGACACTTGGGTTGCTTCCACCTTTAGCCTATTGTGAATGATGCTGCAATGAATATTGGCATACAGATATCTGCTTGACACTGAGCATGGTGGCTCATTCCTTTAATCCCAGCAGAGTTTGAGACAAGCCTGGGCAGCTTGGCAGGACTTGGTCTCTACCGTAAATCAAAAAATTAGCTGGCCATGGTGGTGCAAGCTTGTTATCCCACCTACTTGGAAGGCTGAGGGGAAAAGATCACCTGAGCCCAGCAGGCTGAGGCTGCAATAGTCATGAGTGTGCCACTGCATTCCAGCCTGGGTAACAGAGTGAGATGCCTACTCAAAAAACAAACTAACACACAAAAAACCCATAAATATCTTCTCAAGTTCCTACTTTAGGTAAAAGAAAAATTTCATGTGGTAATGGAATGGCTGATTCATGTGATAATCCTGTTTACCTTTTAAAGAGCTACCATACCATTTTTTCATTGTGGTTGTTAACATTTTACATTTCCACCAGCAATGCACAAGGGTTTCTGTTTCTCTACATCCTCACCAACTTTTGTTACTTTCCTTTTTTTAAGCCATCCTAATGGGTGTAAAATGCTTTCTTATTGTCATTTTGATTAACATTTTCCTAATAATGATATTAAGCATCTTTTTTGGGGAGGGGTCTTACTCTGTCGTTCAGGCCGGAATGCAGGGTACAATCATGGTTCACAGCCTCAACCTGCTGGACTCAGGTGATCCTTCCATTTCAGCCTCCCAAGTAGTTGGGACTACAGGGACATGCCACCACTCCTGGCTAATTTTTTATTTTTTATGGAGATGAGGTCACACTGTTGCCTAGGCTGGTCTTAAACTCCTGGGTTCAAGCACTCCTCCCGCCTCAGCCTCTCAAAGTGCCAGGATTACAGGCGTGAGCCACTGTGCCCAGCCCTGAGCATCTTTCCACGTGCTTATTGGCCATTTGTATATTTTCTTTGGAGAAATGCCTTCAAATGTTTTGCCTGTTTTAAAAATCAGGTTGTTTTTTGTTGTTAGGTTGCAAGAGTTCTTTTATATAGTCTGGATATTAATCCATCATCAGATATATGATTTATAAATATTTTCTCCCATTTTTGCGAGTTGTCTTTTCACCTTCTTAATAGTTTCTTTTGATTCACAAAAATATTTTATTTTAATTAAACTCACATTATTGATTTTTTGTTATTGTTGCCCATTCTTTGGTGTCATACCCAAGAAGTTATTGTCAAATTCGAAGTCATGAAGATTTTTATTTGTGTTTTAAGAGTTTTTTAGTTTCAGCTTTTACATTTAGTCTTAGATTCATTTTGAGTAAAATTTTATATGTGTATAAGCTAGGTGTCCAATTTATCCTTCTTCCAAGTTATCTCTATTTCTAACTTTTTTCTTGGTTCCCCAAAACCATTTACTTTAAATTTATAGAATTATCGAAACTTAAGCTTAGAAAGTATTTAAGGTTCATTTAATCTGTTGGGTCCTGAACATGTGTGACCATCAGAGTTTTCTGAGGAGCTTTTTTAAAAAACACATGTATTCTAGTTATAAATTTTAATTTAATGAATTTTGATGGGATTTAACAAACTACAATTCAGAGTAACAGTATATCAGCTCTTCCTGCTACCAACGTATGACCCAAGGAAGACAGCATCATCCTTAAAAATTAGACCAATGGTTCTCAGTGCTCAGATTGCAACCCCCTTTATAAAGATATGTTTAATGTCCTTTGTACTATCCTGAAATGAATTTTATAAATAGTATAAATTACCTCTATATGTAATTATTTTTAAAATGTCATAAATGTAATATTTCGATAAATTCAGTGATTTGTAATATGTATTTTAGAATGTAACTATGGGTATATCTGTTCTAAAAGATGAATTGTTAAGATATGCGTTCCTTTATATAAAGTAATCATGAATGTGAGTGGCAGGGCAAATGTAGATATTTTAAGTACTCAAGAATTTTCTATAACACTTAAAGATGTTATTAAACTGAGGCAAGAGCAGGGGAGTGTAATCCATCTCAGTAGATTTTCACTGTTGGCAAAATGGCTCAGTTTGAGGATAAGACTTAAAAAGAACATTGGAAGGAGTAGATGAGGATGTCTTGTTATAAAGTTGTAAAGATCTATGGAGAAGAGCTTCTGAGCAGTTTCCAAGGCCCCATCCTAGAGACTCTCATTCAATCGGTCATGAGTGAGATTGAGTGAAGTTTTTACTCCTTCCCTCTCTTCATTTTAAAGCTGCCAGAGTGGTTTTGAGAAATAGCCAGGTTTAGGAGCCACTGATATAATGATCTGTTCAACATGTGTTTAGAGTACCTTCCCATTTTCTGGGTGATTGTCTTTGCTGTGCTTAAATGTGTCCAGTGAAAAATGGAATCACTGTCTCCTTGGGTAATACATTCCATCCTTAAATACTGTCATTGGAAAGTTTTTTTTTAAATACTAGATTAACTTCTGTTATTTATCTGATGGACTTTCTTGGTTGATCTCCCAGTTTTATTTTTCTGTTTTACTTCTTCCTTTCAAGTCTTATCCTTAAACTGAGCCATTTTGTCAACAGTGAAAAGTAAAACTTTTTACTTTTATTTTTCTCACTCACTATTTTTCTCACTTACTGTTTACAAAGTTTTATTTTATTTTTCCTGCTAATATTTTTAATTTCTTTAAAAAAAATTTTTTTTGAATTGGCGTCTCACTCTGTTACCCAGGCTGGAGTGCAGTGGCACCATCACAGTTCACCACAGTCTCAAACTCTTGGGCTCAAGTGGTCCTCCTTTCTCTACCTGCTGAGTAGTTGGGACTACAGGCCTGCATAACCACGGCCAGCTACCTTTTAAATTTTTTTGTAGATACGAGGTCTTACTATGTTGCCTAGCCTGATCTTGAACTCCAGGCTTCAAGCAATCCTCCCGCCTTAGCCTCCCAAAATGCTGAGATTACAGGTGTGAGCCACCATACCTGGCCTTAATTTCTAAGATCTCTTTTTTGTTCTCAGAATATTTCCTTTTATGGCAATTCTGTTTTCATTTCTTTAGTTTTGATATCATTTCTCTCTCGTTGGTAAGTCCTCACTTAATGTCATCAATAATTCTCGGAAACTGAGACTTTAAGTCAAATGACATACAGGTCATTGAATAACAAACAGCCTTTTCTTGCACATCATTTTGTTATAATGATAAGAGGAAAATACTTGGTTTTATTATATACATCATTTAGCCTAAAGTCACAGCTTCTAGAACCTACTAATGATATTAATTGAGAACTTACTGTGTTATTTATAATTTGGTGGTTGTGATGGTGTGTATTTTCTTTTTCATCTTTCTACATAGCCTATATTTCTTCCAGATTTGTTTTTTCTATTCCATTTTTTAAAATATCCTGATTGCTTTGATCTCTTTCACTTTATAAGCTTTTATCAGATATCTTTTGATATTTGGTTATCTGTTTTATTTAAGAGATGGGAATAAAAGTTAATTTGAAGTTCTGAGTGCATGAGTAGAGCCATGGGCTGTGAGCTCCACTGTAGGGTGATCAGTCTGTTTCACTGAAGATACCCTAATGTCAGTATCTTTAGTTCTTTAGGTCTTTCCTGTTAGGCTGGTCAGATTTCCTAGTGAAGACTTCTTAATTCTACTTCCCAGATCTGTAGTAGGACTGGCTACCAATGTTCTAGTAACCAAGCAGATGACAAGAGCCTAAACTGGGGTCTGAGAATTTGGTGTGCATATACATTCATTTCATTATTGTACTCCTACCCTTAACTATGCTTCATGTCTCCCAGACCAGACATTATCTGTTTCCGACTCTCTAGAGAGTCTGCTGGGATGGCAAAGGGATAATCACTTGACTACTCATCATATAGGAGAGAATGTGTTGGTATAATAATTTCTTAAGGCATGCTTTTAATTGGTCACTCCTGACACCAATTTAGGAATCTTTTAGGAATTTTACAGTGTGTGTCAGGTTGGTTCTATGTCAGTGTCATCCTATAAAATGTTCTGTGATAAGGGAAGTCCTCTATATCTGTACTGTCCAGTATGGGAGCAACTAGATACATATGACTGGGGAGAATTTGAGTGCAGATGAGAACCTCAATTTTAATTTTATTTTCATTTAACTTATTAAATTGAAATAGCCACATGTGGCTATGGTGACCATGTTAGACAATGCAATTCTAGACTTTTCCCACCATTGACAGAGAATTTAGCATTCTCAGGCCAGCTTCCATTTGTCTACTAGCTAGCTGCTTGCCTTCCTTTTTTTTTTTTTGCTTTCTCTTCAATTTTTTCCCATATTTGTGCCTTTGAAATATATGTATATCTTTTACTGTAATTTTGTAAGATTCTGGGAGGGAGCAAAAATAGATGCAGGTGTTCGCTTTGTCATCTTTACTTAGGCGTTGTTCTCCATACAGCATGGTTTCAGGGCATCCTGTCTTCGGAATGTATTCCCCTTAAACCATGATGCCCCCAACTCTTTGTTCCTTCGTTCTAGAAATTCTGATTCTATTAATGCAGCCTATGATTTCATCCTGGATATTTTACATTCATACCAACATTGCTAAACTTGAGTTTTACTTTCATCAACTAAGTTTATAAAATATCTAGATTCTTTTGTTTTATGTCTAGGTTCTAAGTTCTTTATTTCAGTTGTATAGTATTCATGTATCTCCTTCTTAGTTTGTTTTAAAACTTATGGCATATTACTATCATGCTGTGGCTGCCATAGACACTTAAATACTTATTATCTTTTTTGTTTTTGAGTTGGAGTCTCACTCTGTCATCCAGACTGGAGTACAGTGGCACGCTCCCAGCCACCGCAGCCTCAACCTGCTGGGCTCCGGCGATCCTTCCGCCTCAGCCTTCCAAGTATCTGGAACTACAGGCGTGTGCTACCACGCCTGGCTAATTTTTTGATTTATTGTAGAGATGAGGTCTTGCCAAGTTGCCCAGGCAGATCACGAACCTGCGGGCTCAGGCAATCCACTCACCTCAGCCTCCCAAGGCGTGGGATTACAGGCTGAGTCACCGAGCCCGGCTAGGATCAGTTTTTTCAATAAGTAAGTTTCCTTGGACAGAGTTTTAAATTGGCAGATTTTTACAGAATTTCACTCAGAATTACAATTTGTAGAAAATGGTATTGTGGCATGATTTCCGCCTAGGTAAGATATGTGTAAAAGGCATAATGCACCATTAATTTAGTTGATTTTCACTGTATTTGCCAAGTCAATTTTTAAAATTTCATAAAAATCTTGGAAGTCAAATATAAGGAAAGATCTTTTAGTAGATGAATCATATCTTGTTTTGTTTCATAGGTTAAGAGCAGGATTATGTGATCGCTGTGCAGTAACTGAAGAACATATGCGGAAAAAACAACAAGAGTTTGAAAATATCCGGCAGCAGAATCTTAAACTTATTACAGAGCTGAGTGAGTTTTTTCTTCATTTATTACGTATTTAAAGTTTAATGTACTATTGTTAAAGCTTATTAGTAAATTGATTATATCAAATGGACTGTTTAAATTTTCTTTTTTCTTTGTAGATTTAATCTCATGCTTATTTTAGTAAAAAATAGGTTGCAAAAAGGTTGTGCACATACTATCAACATTGGCCCTACTGTCTCACCAGTTCTAACACAAGAAGCAGATTTCTTTTGGACATGTTCATATTGCTTCTATGGTTTTATCTTTAATTCATGTAATTTGACTATTTAGAAAAGTTAAATGCAAAGCAGACAATTTAGCAATCCACAGAGGTGTATACGCTCTAGCTTTTCATGATATACTATTAGGAGTATGCTATTTTCAGTTTTCTCCTTACCCATTCAATGTAGGGTTTTGCTAAGTTCTTAGTCTTCTTTTATTCTTTTTTCTTTTAACACATCTCTTAACCTTCGACTTTTTTGACTGTTTGTCTCTTAGTGATCATGACCTGGATTTCTCATAAAGTAACTCGCAGTCAATATATACAAAATCTAATTAATTATCTTCTTTTCCAAACTAATTCTATCTTCTGACTTTACTTTTTTGTTGTTGTTAATTATATTGCTATCCTCTGGTTACTTGAGCAAGAATATATTAATATGTGCTCATTCTTTTAAAAGAGATGAGAAGAATACAGTTTTATTCTGTTACCAGAGGTAACTACTATTAACAGACTGATATTTCCCTTTCGAGGTCCAGGTTTGTCTGTTGTCTGTCTCTGTTCCTTGTTTTCCCCACCTTCTCTCTCCTCTCTTTTGAATTTTAATGGGATTATACCATACCTTGTGTTCCAACATGTGTTATTTCACTTTAGACTACATATGGGAAATCTTTACATGTCAATATATTTACATTAATATATTTAGGTCTGCAGATTCTGTGGTATGAATGCATGTGTTTATTTAGGAATGTAAGAATATTCTCAATGAGTAGAAAGCTGTTATGTTTTGGCTGGGTGCAGTAGCTCACGCCTGTAATCCCAGTATTTCGAGAAGCCAGGGGATCACCAGAGCCCATGAGTTTAAGACCAGCCTCTCTGCATGAGACCCCAGCTCAACAGTAAAAAAATAAAGCTGTTACATCTCAATGTATATTTAGTCATCCTTCAGTGTCCATTGGATATCGATTTCGGGAGCCCTGCAGATACCAAAATTTTTAGATACTCTAGTCCCTTATTTAAAACGGCATAGTATTTGCATATAACCTACACGCATCTTTATACTTTAAATCATCTCTAGGTTACTTATAAATACCTAACTCAGTGCCTACACATCACTCTATTTGCATGGATTCATTTAGTACAAATTCAAGTTTTGCTCTTTGGAACCTTGCTGAATTTTTTCTCCTCAATATTTCTCATCCTCAGTTGGTGAATCCACAAATTCAGAATCCATATATGGGGGAGGTTCACAATTATATTATCATTAGTACTACTAGAAATAATCTCCAATAATGTCTACATATCTAATAGGTTTCTGCAACTTTAACTGTCTGAAAAATAGCCAAAAACTCAAAACAAGCAAAAAGTTTATGTAGGAGTTAAGGTATAAGGCAACATTCTTTTTAATGACTGTGTTGTATTCCACAGTTACTTTGCTATTCTCATGTTGACAAACTTTCAAATTTTTTGTTTGATTTAATGTTTGAGAATTTTCATTTCCTTATATCCTCTTTGGATTTGGGTAAAAATGCATTAATTAATATCTAATCTGGTGGGTGAAGAATGATACCTCTTAAAAAGAAGCATTCTCTATTACTATTCAGGTCGAGTATGATTTTATATGATCTTTGGTTTGCATTTCTTCTTGGGTAAATGGCTTATATATATATATATTTTTTTTTACCTAGTCTTAAGTTCCTCTATTTGCTGTTTATATTTTTAAATTAAGAGCTTTTTATAAGTTAGGGAAGGATTATTATACCTTTGTTAGGTATACTGTGCATATATTTTCAACATCACTGTCTATTGTTTATTGACTTCATTTTATAACTTCTCTTGACACGTAGAAGTTTTCTGTATTTTCTTACTTTGTTTAGACAACTTTCTCTACTCGAAGAAGGTAAAAATGTTTGCCAATTTTGGTACCACACATACACACACACACACACACGCACACACACACACACACTTTAAAATTTATGTATTTAATCCATCTAGAATTTTTAACATGGAGTGCGAGGTTGAAATTTACCACCTTTAAAGTATGTAAGCATTTATCCCTAAGCTTATTGTCTTCTGGTCACAAGATGGCTGGTACTCTTGCAGGTCTCCTATTTGTATTCAGACAAGAAGAAAAATGAAGAAGCAAAAGGCTGAAATGGGCATGCCAGGAGATTTTTTTTTTTTTTAAGCTTTTTATAACACCCACGCAATAACTTTTGCTTAAATCTCACTGGCCAGGAACCTCCCCTCTCAACCTCACCATTGGAAGGTGGCTCAGGGTTTGAAGCCTTGTGTCAGGCTTCCCTTCTGATCTCTTTATTTAGCTTTATTTTGCTGTGAATTGTGTGGGTAAAAATATCATCAGCAAAGAATGACTAGTTTATTTTGTCTTTCAGTTATTTTAAGTTTCTTTTGGTGGTTGTTTTTCTTCGCATACTTCATTGGCTATGGGCTTTAGGATATTACCAAGTGCAGCTGTTGATACATAAAGGAAGACTAGTATTTCACTTTTTTTTTTTTTTTTTTTTAATTATTTTATTTTATTATGTTATTGTGGGGTACAGTTAGGGGTTAGGCATATAAAAATATTTCGTTCAGGTACCCTTGTTGCTAAGAGGTGTCTCCCCATCCTCAGATAGGAAAAATCTTACACATTTCTAAACAATTGGAAACAATTGCATCTCAGCCTCCAATAATGAAAGATAAAATTGAGAAACCCTTTGAATGACAAAAATTTAAAATTCTGACTCGC
>CAUYQG010077568.1:0-25071 GCA_963574415.1 Tarsius wallacei | reverse complement strand
TATCTCAGTGTGGTTTTGATTTGCATCTCCCTGATGATTAGTGAGGTTGAACATTTCTTCATGTGTCTGTTGGCTGCTTGGATGTCTTCCTTTGAGAAGTGTCTGTTCATATCTTTTGCCCACTTTATAATGGGGTTGTTTGCTTTTTTCTTTTCAGCACATTTGAGTTCCTTGTAGATTCAAGATGTTAAGCCTTTGTCAGACCTGAAGTTGGCAAATACTTTTTCCCAGTCTGTGGGCTCTCTCCCTGCTCTCTTGATGGTTTCTTTGGCTTTGCAGAAACTTGTCAGTTTAATGAGGTCCCAGAAATGTAAAAGACCTTTGCAATGAAAACTACAAAACACTGCTCAAAGAAATCAATGATGACACAAACAAGTGGAAAAATATCCCATGCTCATGGATTGGAAGAATCAGCATTGTGAAGGTGTCCATCCTACCTAAGCAATCTGCAGATTTAATGCAATACCCATCAAATTACCAGCAACATTCTTCTTAGACCTAGTAAAAACAACATACGAATTCATATGGAAACATAAACGACCAAGAATAGCCAGAACAATCCTCAGCAAAAAAAAAACAAAGCAGGAGGTATCACATTACCAGACTTCAAACTTTACTATAAAGCTACAATAATCAAAACAGCTTGGTATTGGTACAGGAACAGACATACAGACCAATGAAATAGAATTGAGATTCCAGAAGCAAAACCTCAATTTCTCAACCAACTCATCTTCGACAAAGCCTCCACCACCTACCACTGGGGAGAGAACCTATTCAGTAAATGGTGTTGGGAAAACTGGCTGACCACATGCAGAACACAGCATTTTCTATGCACCACTGAAAATAGCCATTATAATTTTAGAAATATATTTGTAAAGAAGTAAGTATTTTGGTTCATTTTTATTAAAACTCTGCATGCCATATCTAAATTACTCTCTTGAGGTGCACATAGCAATTTAGGTGCTAAAGCAGTTTCACAAGTACGAATTAAGTGTCATCTCACACAGGCTTAAGTAACTTTTATATACATTCTCCACAGGGGACAATAAGGTTTATCTAAATTAAAGAAAAAGTAACTAATTGGCTCTCAAAAATTAAAACTGGCCCGTTAATGGGAAACATTGAATTATTTATCCATTAAATATCTTGCAATGAATCTTCACCCTTTCCTGACCCAATCCACTTTGTCTTCCCTTATTACAGATCCTCGGTGGAAGACTCTTAGTAGAATTCCCCAGTACAACTGGTCTTTGCATTTATTCCAAGAGAAAAAGAAATGTTCAAAAGGGAAACTTTTTTCCAAATACCATTTCAGTAGGGTCATGACTTTTTTATATGTTCTCATCTGCTGTGGAAGTTTTTCTTGACAGAAAACAAAGCCAACTTTCAACTCTCTGTGATCAGTATTTTATTTGTTCAATGACTTACTCTTGGGGTTGTAGTTTGTCTTGATACTTATGAGTTCAACTGCTTATCCACCAGACTGTGGTGTCAAAATATTTTCTGCTTCAACCCATACTTCCTGAGTTAATGGCTCCCTACAAAGGTCCTCTTTCCCCCCACTCAGTTATACCAATTCTGCATCCTGAGTAGATCACTAAGTCAATATTCAACTGACCTGGGTTCATATCTATCACTGTCACTTGTATAATTTGGGGTAAATTACTTCACTTCCGTAAACCCCAATATCCCTATCAAAATGTAGTGTACCTGATCTCAAACCAGGCAAAGTGGGGACCAAAGTCAGGCCCAAACTTTACCTGTACAATGACCATTGCGTACCTAATCCTGAATTGTACCCCACATCTTTAAAAATAAATAAATAATTTTTTTAAAATATATGCTTAATTCGGAAGAACAGTTGTGAAAATTAAAACAGATATTCTGAGTGAAAGTTATTTGTTGATACATTATAATTACATGTAATTGAGGAGGCTATAAAATAAATTCAAACTCTAAAAGGCAGAAATGAAAAACTGTGGAATATAGAAGAAATATTACACTGAAACAGAAACAAAAAGAAAATATTTGACCATCAGGGTAAAAGTGAGCATAATGAGATATAGGCTGTCACAAATCATCATATTTTTTAAAATGGTGTTATAGTTTGCTTTCATCTTTGGGATGACAATTAAAAATTATAACATTATACTATATAAGCTTTGGAAAACTAAAGCTGATATGTCTTTCACCTTCAAGTCAGTGAGAATTTATTTTTAAAAGCAGTCTATGATTAACAGGAGTAAAATTATGGGCACACCTCAAGCGAAAACATTAAAAATGTAATCGCTATAATTCTCATGATAATAAATGGAGCCTTACATGTATGGGCAATAAATGGGCAATAAATACTACTTATTAAGAAATTACTCTTTGTCAGATATTCTTCTAAATGCTTTACCTGTGTCGCCTTATTTAATCATTATACCAACTTTATGATGTTAGTAATGTCATTAGTACCATTTTACAGGTGACAAAATTTAAACTCAGTAAATGTATGTAATGTCTAAAGTTGCAAGGCAAATAGTTAGCAAAACCAGGATTGGAACTAACTGCAAAGTGTGTCATCAACCACTAGAAGTGCTCCCTCTCTCTACCCCTCTGACTAGCGGTGTCCTGGAGCTGGCTCTAGTGGCTTGCAAGACGCAATTGTTAAATTGTCTGCAATTTTGTGAAGTGATTATTGAAAACAATTAATCTAAAATCAGCCATAATGGGAATATTGACATGCCAGAAAATAGCAAGCATTACAAATCAGAGCCCCATTCTCTGACACCAGAACCAGTTGCCAAAAACTCATTGTATCCTACTGAATTAAGGTTTCTTACACCCTAAAGTGCATTAGCATCCTTGTTGTATTCATTTAAACTTCCCATGTCTTGGTAGGTTTGTTGTTAGCCACTGTTTGGTCAATCTTTTTGAATGTGTCACTCTTTTTCCTGCCAAGGACACATTTAACATCTGTGCTAACAGCACCTTATTTTAGATTTCAGTACTTAAGTGATACTTTAAAATATTGATCAATGAATGACATTTTTAAGTCAACTGATTCTATAATATTAATCATTAATATATTAATGTTTTCCTTCTCTCTCTGGATTTTTAATAGGAGATTTCCTAGAGGACACTACTTTTATAGAAATCTAGGTTCTACCTTTTAGTAAGTCACTCATAAGAGGTTGACTTGAATTGAAATATTAGGGTGACCATTGGGCTTGAAAGCAATTCTCTGTAATAATCTGGAGTGCTGCTGCTTTTTTCAGTTTGTCTATTGACAGTTTGTCTTTTGTCTATACATCTGCACGCTTACTATCTATAGCATGAGTAAGAAGTCATCATTGTAGTTGATGGGTATATAGTTTATTAAAGATGCAAGTGTTTTTTAGACTGCCTTGTCACTAATTTTCACTAGCTAAATTTATATATTGTCCAATTTTCTCCATCCAACTTATGCAAGAAACAGTATTTAATCTTTAAATGCATACTTTATGGCCCACTGTATATTAACATGAATTAATCAATCACTGAGAGACTAAAAAAAATACAGACATGAATACATTAAATTATAAATTTCTAATTCATAGATTGATATTTTATTCTATTAAAATAAATCTTTATATCTACAGAAAAGTACAGAACAACAGCAGCACACACTGTTATAAACAAATGATAAGAATAATAGAATTAATTTGTAGTGACCTTAAATGCCTTTCTCTTATTCCTCCTGCCCCTTCTTTGAGATGAACTGGCTTTGGGAATTATGTACAATTGAAATTCTTCCTTAGTAATTACAGAAAATAATGAATTTTTGCAGTAAAACTTTATGTTGTTTTTAGCCATAAATATAGGAACAACATAAGATGAGAAGTTTGTGAGAACACGAATAGCAAAGTTTTATTTTCAAATAAGTTTTAGAAGAAGAGTAAATAAATAATTTTAACAAATACTATGTCCCAAGGCTGAAATTAGCTTATCTTAGTAATTGTATTACTGTGGAATGAAGGTCAGACACCCAAACCAAACCTCATTCACAGAAAGCAAATGTGAGCCATTACTTTTTAAGAACATTGCTATCACAAGTTCCCTATAAAAGCTCACGGCGATGTGTTTAATCGAATTTCTGTTTAATTTCTTTCAATTTCAATTTTGAGAAAAATGTCTAGGAGATTGCTTAGCTTTGCCTTTTTACTCCCATTCTAAATATGCTGATCTTACTCTTGGGGGCTAAAAAAAATTAATCACAATTTTTATTGATTATCTATATTAATAGTATCCACATGTCCTTCTAGCTGCTAGAAGACATGGAAGCTAGAAGCTAATTTTAAATGATTTTTAAATTCCCTCAAAAGCAAAAGTGAAAACTAACCAAAATAAGCCATAAAATAAAAACAGAGCTAATGTTCACTACTGCAGTCTTATTTCCATTAGGCAATTTATTTTTCTGTTATACCATCTTAATGTTTGATAATCTCTATGGAAGTAGGGCATTTTTTAATCATGAAAATTTTAATATAGAGTTTTAACTTGAAAAATTTTTGCTTCAAATAGAAGTAATGACTTCCATGGACTAAAACTATTTCTGAAGATGGTCAACATAAGGCAGTTAAAGTGAGCTCCTACAGAGTAAACCAAGATAGAGTTTCCATAGCACTCAGAGAAGAACAGATCCAACAACTCACCCCACAAATCTCCAAAGTAGTGATCATTACCACTTAGAGCAAAAAAGAAGAAAAAAATCCACCGACCTGGGCTGGAACTGACTGGACTCATGCCTGAACCACCACAGTCCACCACAGCCTCCAGAAACAGTGGAAAAGGCAACTGAGAGGAATTCAGGGTTTCTATGCTCCTGCTGTAAACCTGCAGGGCTTCCTGAGCCTGGTTAAACCCCACTCTCTAACAGGAAACTACTTCCCTCACAGCCATGTTCTACCATGGAGTGGTGCAGAAAAAAATCCTTGAGTAGCACCAACCACCATTTTCCAGGAACTCATTACACACAGGGTGAAGCAACTGCTTTCTAGCCAGCTTGGGAAGGACCAAACCACAAGGGCAAACTCCAAGACCGCAGACATTTCCTGGCTAGGTGGGCTGCCTGAGAACACCTGAGGGCCTGAGATCTGATGCAACTTGACATTCAGATGACAGATTGCCTAAGGCCAAGAAGGGTGCTGGATAGGTATTGCAATAGCCACCTCTCACACCCCTTATGAATTCTTCTATGCCTGCTCTGCACAATAGCATTATTCCAATGGCCTGGGACATCCCTCTAATCTCCACTGGAGCAGCTCAGAGTGCACACTTGTGGGGTGATTCAGTTCCTTTCTCCCGCACCCTCCTGAAGGCAGAGAACTTGAGACTTCCCCAGATCCCTACCCTCAGACTAGGCTGGCTGGGGGCTTCCTTGGAGCAACACTCACCAAACAGAAACTCTTCAGCCACCATCATAGCTGGCTTTCCCCCATAAGTGCCACCTCCTGGCCAAAGGTCAACAGTACAGTGAACAGCACTGGCTATAATACCTCAGCTTTGGGGAAAGCCTCATCCCAAATGTCAGCTAACAACTTTTCAAGCCACTCTGGTCATTCAGGTTGTTGTGAGCCAGTGGAGGTAGATAGCACAGGGCTGCCACATCTGGCAACTAAGAAACTTACCACATCAATGCTACAAATAACCAAGTGAACCCTACAGTGCCTACATCAGCTCCATGCCAAATTCAAGTAAGAAGAAATCATCTACCCAAATGAGAAGGAACCAAAAAAATAATTCTGACAATATGAAAAAACAGAGTTCTCCAACTCCCCCAAAAGATCACACCAACTCTTCAGCAACAAAACCTAATCAAAATGAAATTGTTGGAATTTCAGACATAGAACTCAAAAGGTTTATGACAAAATTGGTCAATGGACTTCAGGAGAAAACTGAAAATAAACATAAAGAAATTGAAAAAACTACTCAAAATTTGAATGAAAAATTCTCCAAATATATAGACCCCTTTAAAAAAAAAAAAGATGAAATTATGGAAATTAGAAAAACCTTTATGGAAGTAAAAATGCAGTGTAACATTTTAACAGTAGACTAAAACAAGCAGAAGAACGAATCTCAGACCTTGAAGACAGAACTTTTGAATGAACCCAATTAGACAACAATAAAGAAAAAAGAATCAAGAGGTAGAACAAGGTCCCCAAGAAATGTGGGATTATGTGAAACATTCAATCCTATAAATCATAAGTGTGCCTGAGGAAGAAGAGAAAGCAACAGGTTTGGAAAACCTACTTGAGGGAATCATGAAGGAAAACTTCCCTGATCTTGCCAGAGATCTAAACATCCTAATACAAGAAGCCCAAAGAACCTCCAGATGATTCATTGCAAAAAGTTCAACCCCAAGGCATATAATCATCTGCCTATGCAAAGTTAATGTGAAGAAAGGAATTTTAAGAGAAGTGAGATAAAAGGATCAAATAACTTACAAAGGTAAACCTATCAGACTAACAGCAGACTTTTCAGAAGAAACTCTACAAACCAGAAGGGATTGGGGCTCCACCTTCCATCTCCTCAAACAGTATAACTATAAGCCAAGGATTTTGTATCCCACAAAACTAAGTTTCATAAATTAAGGAGAAATGAAGTCCTTGTCAGTGAAGCAAATGCTAACAGAATTTTTCACCACTTGACTGACTCTACAAGAAACATTTTAAGGAGTTCTAAATACTGAAACAAAAGGTTAGAATATACCAGTAGAAAAATAATAAAGTTCAAAGACTTTATGGAACACCAACAGAATAGAGAAAATAAATAAAGCAACCAGATAACAACCAGTATGATGAATAGAATAGAACCTTATGTATCAATATTAACTCTGAGTGTAAATGAACTCAATACCCCACTAAAAAGATATAGACATAGACTGGAAGAATGGATTAAAAATATATATTATTATTTATATAGATTTAACTCACAAAGACCCATTTAACTCACAAAGACTTCTATAGACTAAAGGTAAAGGGGTGGGAAAAAACATTCCATACAATGGAAACCAAAAACTAACAGAAATAGCCATTCTCATATTAGATAAAATAAACTTTAAAATAACAACAGTAAAAAAAGACAAAGATGGGTGTTTTATAATGATAAAGAGATCAATCCAGTGAGAAGACATAACAATTTTAAATATATATGTGTCTAACACCAGAGACTCCAGCTTTATAAAACACATTCTACTGAAACTAAAGAAAAGATAGACAGCAATATAAAGGGAGACTTTAACATTCCACTGACAGCAATACACAGATCTTCAAGGAAAAAAGTCCACAAAGAAACAATGGAGTTAAACAGGACTCTAGAGGAGATGAAAGTAACAGACATCTACAGAACATTCCATCCCAAAACAACAGGATACATATTTTTCTCAGCAGCACATGAAACATTTTCCAAGATAGCCCCATGACAGGCTAAAAATCAAGTCTCAATAAATTTTTTTTAATGGAAATTATATCAAGCACCATCTCAGACTACAGTGTAATAAAACCAGAAATTAACTCTAAGAAGAACTTGCAAAACCAAGCAAAGACATAGAAGTTAAACAATTTGCTCCTGAGTGATCCTTGGATCAACAATGAAATCAAGATGAAAATTTAAAAATTCATTGAAAAAAATGGCAATAATTAAACAAGATATCAAAACCTCTGGGACACAGCCAAAGCTGTGCTCAGAGGAAAATTATAGCACTTAAGGCATACATTAATAAGACTGAAAGATCACATATAAAACAGGGCTAATCATTGTGTATGTGGCCTTAAACTGCAAGCTGCTCTTAATAATGTAGTTGGTATTTAATAATTATTCTGTCAAAGTTCAATTGAGAGATTAGGATTTCTCTTTTTAACATTCAAAGTCACTTAGGCTTAGAGTCTGATCACAATAAAATCTATCATGTTGCTACTAAATAGGTCTTTTTTATAAATATTAAATAAAATTAAGTCATTTAAACTTATTTCTTCAACTATCTATTGAGTATATACTATATTCCCGGCACTGTGCTTTGGGTTTATTGATGATTCCTTACTTCATGGTAGCATATATCATTAAGGAATAAGACGGACTCTAAAAAAAAAAAAACAGGCTGGGCTCGGTGGCTTAGCCTGTAATCCCAGCGCTTCGGGAGGCCGAGGTGAGTGGATTGCCTGAGCCTGTGGGTTCGAGACCCACCCGGGCAATTTGGCAAGACCTCATCTCTACAATAAATCCAAAAAAAAAAGGGATAGAAAAGTCATAGTTAGACAACTACACAGCCAGCTTGGGTAACTAGCTGTTTCCAACTCTGTGAGCCTGACTCATATATGCTTGCAGCTTAACCTTCATTACTTGAGCTACACAATCAGTGCACATTGCTGTCTCCCAATGGCAGCCTGTAAAGAGTTCAAAATCCTGTTCTGAGGCTGAAAATTTAGTCTAGGTAGCTGAATCTGCGTAACTAAATCCAATAGACAGTCACAGCTCACTGCAGCCTCAACTTCCTGGGCTTAGGTGATCGGCCATGCAGAATATTCCCACCTTCCAGTTAAACTCATCAGTTTGGTATCTGATAGGAAGTTCTCAATTTCATTCTCAGTCATTTAACAGAGAATTGGCCGGGCTCGGTGGCTCAGCCTGTAATCTCGCGCCTTTGGGAGTCTGAGGTGAGTGGATTGCCTGAGCCCGCGGGTTCGAGACCCGCCTGGGCAACTTGGCGAGACCTCATCTCTACAATAAATTAAAAAAAAAAAATCAGCCGGGCGTGGTAGCACGCGCCTGTAATTTCAGCTACTCGGAAGGCTGAGGCGGAAGGATCGCCGGAGCCCAGCAGGTCGAGGCTGCGGTGGCCGGAAGCGGCCACTGCACTCCCTTCTGGGCGACAGTGAGACTCCAACTCAAAAAAAAAAACCAGAGAATTGATTCAGCAACCATCATCCAAGCCAGGTGCAGTGGCTCACGCCTGTAATCCAGCACTTTGGGAGGCCAAGGCAGGAGGATCGCTTGAGCCCAGTAGTTCAAGACCAATGTAGGCAACATAGTGAGACCTTGTCTCTACAAAAAAATGTAAAAATTAGCAGGGCGTGGTGGCATGTATCTTTAGTCCCAAGTATTCAGGAGGTTGAGGCCTGAGCCCAGGAGGTTGAGGCTACGGCAGCCAGGGTCGTGCCACAGCACTTCAGCCTAGGTGACAGAGTGAGACCACTGTCTTCTTCTTTCCTTTCCTCTCTGTACCCTGGGGCCAGTTTAGGGGATGCTGAGTCATTAGCTGCTAGGTTGGGCATCACTTAATGCACCTGTTAAAAGAAAATGTCACCAGGCGTAGTGGCTCATGCCTGCAATCCCAGCACTTTGGAAGGCAGAGGCAAGAGGATTACCTGAGCCCAGTGGTACAAGATCAGCCTGGGCAACTCGGCAAGACTGCGTCTCTACAATAAACCAAAAAATTAGCCAAGTGTGGTGGCGCATGCCTGTAGTTCCAGCTACTTGGAAGGCTGAGGCGGAAGGATTGCCTGAGCCCAGCAGGTTGAGGCTGCAGTGGCTGTGAGCATGCCACTGCACTCCAGCCTGGGTGACAGAGTGAGATTACAGTTAAAAAAAAGAAAGAGAAAATGTCTTTAACATGATTTACGTGTCTAAAATATACCCGGGGTCCTATTTAAAAACAACAACACATCCAGAATTCTACAATTATTATATAAATTCTCATTTGAGTTTTTGGATCTAAGAGTTTATAACTCATTTCTTTTGGAAATAAAATTTTATAGAACTACAAAGATATTATATAAATTACAGAAAGGAAAAAAAAACCCAAACATTTATCTATTCTTACGTATTAAATTCCCTGGGTGAAATGCCTAAATACACAAGTCATAAAATGGCCTTTGAAGTTTGGGATGTTAACAAGTCCCCAGAATAAGATTAAGGGGTATTCAACCACTATTTACTTTAAACTTATAGCCGTCTGCTAGGAAGGACCTTTAATCTTCAAAGACATTATGCTTAACATTCACTCTGCTGTAAACATTCAACCAATTTCCTGATGCTGCTCTTAGACAGACGTTCAAGTTTGAGGAAAGGGCTGAGATTTCCCACATCCGTACTGTAACATCTAAATGACTTCAGAGGAACGCCTTGTCCTGTACAAAAGGCACTTTGGGTGATCCCCAGGGCAAAGGTCCCACGGGGCACAGATGAGATATGCCACAGGAGCTACCCAGAGTTTATCAAGCCACAGTGGTACATATGGGACTGCACCTCCAGGAAACCTTTGCTTTTGAGAGGTTTAACCAAGATTATTTGTCGCTCAACTCAGCTGTTCCATTCTGTATACTCCATGCTCCTCCTGAGCTCAGCAGCAAAAGAAAAAGGAAACAAGTACCCAACAGGCGAGGAGTTCAAGTTCATGACTAGTCTGCACGTGGGACTAATCGATGGATTCAGTTCAGCCATCTCTGAGTGAACTGGAGTTGACTGGAGAGAAGGGAGCACATTCCAGAGAGGAAACAAGGCAGTGAAGGCACTAAGCATTGGTTTCACCTGAAACAAGCCCGACAGGAGTAGCAGGCTTGTGTTAATCAGGAGTCAGACGCCAGCAGGGGCCTCTGTTCAGCTGGTGTGCACAAGTCTGGCCTTGCTAGTGGTTAAAATACTACAATAAATTGGTTGTTCAAAATTTGGAACAAATATCCTGGACACTAGATTACAGAGTCCTGAAAATGAGGCAGTGGAGCTCTGATTGGAGCTGGCAGAAGTGTGTGTGAGGACATCTCAGAGGGACTTGAACAGAGGAACAAGATGGAAAGGTATTGCAGGAAGATGTGTTGGTAGCAGTGGGTCTTCTGGCCTTATCTCACCAGGAAGGGCAGAGGGGAGGAGGCGTGTGAAACCCATGCCTGCCTCCGGTGAAGCCTTGCTTAACAGTACTCTTGAGGACAGGCTGGCTGGTAACTTCAGGACAGGCGGCCTCTGTTTACTTGGACATATACAGTCCCACCTTACCTGTCTTGCACATCCAGACTGAAATGATGAAGGCTTTTGAGGTTTTTCTGACTGATACTCTCAGATTCTTATCAACCCATTAGTGTTTCGGAAAGTGCTCTTAAGTATCATGCCCCTTGCCACTAATACCCTCCTCCAGGGCATGAACAGTGATGTGGCAGTTAGGTACATGCGATAAGAACAGAGAAGCATCCATTAAGTTTGGCTCCCAGGGAAGGTCATGGGCATCTGAGCAAGGGCAGGCTTGGAGGGTGGGGGTGGCCTCACGCCCGGGAATGAGGAACAATCATGAGGTGAAGAAGTGGGAAGAAACAGCCCCTTCAAAAAGCCTGGCTGGAGGTGGACCACCTCTTCTGGGCTCAAGCGACCTTCCTTTCTTAGCCTCCCAAAGTGCTGGGAATACAGGTGTGAGCCACCATGCCCAGCCTTCATTTACTTCTGCTTGCTTGCTCTTTTCTTTTTTTTCTTTTTCTTTTCCCCTCCTTTGGTCCCTCTCCTCCCTCCCTCCTTCCCTCCCTCCTCCTCCCCTTCCTTCCTTCCTTCCTTCTTTCCTTCCTTCCCTGACAGGCCCTTGCTCTGTCACTCAGGCTCGAGTACAGTGGTACAATCATAACTCACTGCCACCTTGAACTCCTGGTCTCAAGCAATCTTTCCACCTAGGCCTCCCAAATAGCTGGGATTACAGGCATAAACCACCATGCCGGACTGTGGTATTTGTTATAAAAGTCTGAGCTGAAGAGATAGCATGGCAGTATGTTGAGCAGCCCAGCTGATGAAGAATTGGATATCCAAGAATCTGCTCCATGCCAAGCATGGTGACTCATGTACAACCTCGTGCATCCTCATGGCTTCTCCCACAGGGAGGTAGATGTTATTTTGTCCATTTTAAGAGGCTAGGTGCAAACACAGAGAAAAAAAGCTGAACCAGAATTCCAACCAGTCTGACCAGCATGACCACACTTATTCCACGTAAAATGGGTGTCAACATTTAAGGACTGCTTGCCATGTTTAGATTTTTATAGGTGGTTCTAAAAGAACCTTTTTGGTATAAAATGTCTAAATTTTTTTTTGTTTTAAACCAGTCTCACTCTGTTGATCAGACTAAAGTGTAATGGCATAATCATGGCCACTGCAGTTTCCAGCTGCTAGGCTCAGGCAATGCCTCTACTTTAACCTTTCAAGTAGCTGGTACCACAGGTACACACCACCATGCCCCACTAATTTTTTTTATTATTATTGTAGAGATGAGGTCTCACCAAGTTGCTGAGGCTGGTATCAAACCCCTGGGCTCAAGCAATCCTCTAGCCTCTGCCTCCCAAAGTGATGGGATTACAGGCATGAGCCACCACGCTCAGCTAAAATGTCTAGATTTTTAACAAATACTCCCACATAAATATTTCAACATGCTTCTTATTTTTAGAACTGTCAAACAAATTCCAAGTAGAAATGGTTGCTTTTCTGTGGATTATTCAACCAACAGGCAATACAAAGTAAAAACCAAGTCCACACTGAGTTCCCTAAAGAATAGAGCCATAGGCTGGGCACGGTGACTCAGCCTGTAATCCCAGCACTTTGGGAGGCCAAGGCGAGAGGATTGCCTGAGCCCAGGGGTTCAAGACCAACCTGGGCAACTTGGTGAGACCTCGTCTCTACAATAAATCACAAAAATTAGCCAGGCATAATGGCACGCATCTGTAGTTCCGGCTACTTGAAAGGCTGAGGCGAAAGGATTACCTGAGCCCAGCAGGTTGAGGTTGTGGTAGCCGTGAGTATGCCACTGCACTCCAGCCTGGGCGTCAGAGTGATACTCTGACTCTAAAAAAAAAAAAAAAAAAGAATAGAGTCATTGCCCTGAAGTATTTCTTTCTTTTTAATTTTTATTTTTTTGAGTTGGAGTCTCACTGTGTCACCCAGGCTGGAGTGCAGTGGCACGCTCACTGCTACCGCAGCCTTAACCTGCTGGGCTCAGGTGATCCTTCCACCACAGCCTTCCAAGTAGCTGGAACTACAAGGCACACACTACCAAATCCAGCCAATCTTTTGATTTATTGTAGAAACGAGATCTCACCAAGTTGCCAGGCTTGTCTTGAACCCCTGGGCTCAGGCAATCCTCTCGCCTCTGCTTCCCAACGTGCTGGGATTACAGGCTTGAGTCACCGCACCCAGCGCACCTGAAGTATTTCAACAGGCCAACACATCTACAATTCTGTTCAATTCCACCCATTCACTCCTTCTAGGAAATGCTGTTGGTAACCAGAGACGATGAACAAAATCAGTTTTAGAGATAGAAAGTAATGCGGAGGCAGCAGTATCGGGGGAAAAGAAGGAAGGTTAACCGAACTAAGATGTTAAGTCTAGAAAAGAGTAAGGAATGAGCTAACTGTTGATCAGAAAATCAAACAGGAGAGTTACTGATTCTGATTGTTCTATGTGCTAAAATTCAAAACAGAATCACAAGAGACTTCCAAAGTATTTTTTTTTTCAGAAAATTCTTGAAGATAGTGACAGGTACACAACCTACCTATAGCCATCACTGAATTCATTCACATACAACCCGAGTTACCTCTAAAAATATATATTTGAATTTCTTAATATTAACAACAACATTGAGTGAGCCCTCGCAGATGGCAAACACCATAAGAACTTTATATTGTTCCTTGAGTTAAACCCAACTCCATAAGGCAAGCATTCTGATCACCATTTTGTAGATGACTCTGGAGCTCAGAGGTGTTAAGAAACATGCCCCAAGTCACACAGTCAGGAAGTGGCACCACTGAACTTTGAATCCAGGTCTGTGGGCCTCCAGACTCAGATCAGGTAATTAATGGGAAAGAAATGGGCTTTACCACTAAAGATGGCCAACACCCACATCAGGGAATTACCACTAGACGTAAATAATAGGCTTTCTGGCAATTTAGTCAGGACAACTTGCAAAAAAGTTGTAACTTAAATCCAGAGTATACATCATAAGAGGAATACTAAAGTCTCTGTTTTTATTACCCATAACATATAACAGGCCCACATTGTTATTATCTGGAGTTTCAAAAGCACAAAACAAAAAAAATAATTCCACCCTCTCCTTGTTGAACTAAGTGTTCCCCTGTTTCTGTAGATCAGAAAGGGGTTCAAGGGAAAAAAAAACCTCCAGGAAGCAGCTCCTTGTTGCTGCTATGCCAGGGACTGTCCTTTGAAGTCTCTCCCCACAGCTTTGCTTGGGTAAGATGTTTTTCTACCTAAGACAATGAATCACTCTCCTCTGCTTTTGTAAGAGAGAGAAACAATCGATCACATACCTGTATATCTGCTAGGGTTTTTTTTTTTTTTTTGGTTTCTGCTTTTTAAAGTTAATTTGTTTTAAACTCTGCTTATTACCTGGATCCACATCAGAAGAGGAAGGAAAAGAATGGAATTCCACAGAACTAAAAGCCTCGCTGTTGGCCTCCTGGCTGGGTCTTTGCAGGACATAATCTCTCAGGTCACTCGCTGATGGCAGTTCCAAAGCACTGCTGTCCTCTGACAGGCTACCTGGTGTGGCTTCCCAGGCCGCCATAGACCTGCCTTGAAAAAATAAAACAATTCAGTACAAAAGGCACTACGTAGCAGGAGCCTTCATTACAGCCATAGCTTGAAGTCTCTTAAAGATTAACAACAGGGCCAGGCATAGTGATTCGCACCTGTAATCCCAGTACTTTGGGAGACCGAGGCTAGAGAATTGCTTAAGCCTAGGAGTTCGAGACCAGCCAGGGCAACATAGCAAGACCTCATCTCTACAAAAGAAAAAAAAAGTCGCCGGGCATGGTGGTGAGCTCCAATAGTGCCAGCTACCCAGAAGACTGAGGCAGAAGAATTGCCTAAGCACGGGAAGTTGAGGCTGCAGTGAGCCGTGATTGCACCACTGTACTCTAGCCTGGGTGACAGAGTGAGACTCTGACTAAAAAAGAGATCAACAACAGTAATATCAACAGTAATAAACAATAATAATAAAAAACAAAAATAAACAGAATAAACAATTGATGTTTTACACCATTCTGACTAGCATGATGAAGGCTCTCGCCGTCCTGCTCCATGGATCATCCCTCTGTCCAGGTATCTGTGCTATAGATGAGCCCACCCCTTACTCACTTAGGGGTTGTCTGGGTTATTAGATCAATTGTCACAGTACTGTAGTGCTTATGTTCAAGTCACCTTCATTTTATTTACTAAAGGTCCCAAAACACTAGAGTCATGATGCTAGCAATTGGGATATGGCAAAGAAAAGCTGTAAAGTACTTCCTTTAAGTGAAAAGGTAAAAGTTCTCAACTTAATAAGAAAAGAAAAAAAAATTGTATTCTGGCTTGCTAAGATCGATCACAATAATGAATCTTCTAACCATAAAATTGTGAAGAAAGAAAAAGAAATTTATGCTAGTTTTGCTCTCACACCTCAGACTGTAAAAGTTATGGCCACAGTACGTGATACATGCTTAGTAAGATGAAAATGCATCCAATTTGTGGATGGAGGATGTGAACAGAAGTGTTCCCACTGCTGGCAATGTGTTATAACCAGAAAGCATTGAGCCTATATGAAGACAGCAAGGAACATTCCGAAGCTAGTACCACAAGGCCATTTACTGCAAGTAAGGGATGGTTACACAGATTTAGGAACAGGCTTGGACTGAAAAATATAAACATTACTAGAGAGGCTACATTTGCCAATGAAAAAGCTGTGGCCAGATTTTCAGCAGAGTAGAAGACGTTAATTAAGGAGAAAAGGTACCATGCAAAGTAAGTCTTCAATTGCAATGAAAACAGGTTCTTCTGGAAAAAGCACAACAGAGCCTGCACTCATATAAGTGAGGCACAAGGCATGAGCGAAAGGAAGCACGAGGGCACAAGACATGGAAGACAGATGGTCTCTGTGTGGTAACACTGCAGGCCACATGATAAAGCCAGTGTAGCACACAGAGTGAAGAACCCACGTGCTCTCAAAAACAAAAACAATATGGCCATATTTGGGCAACATCATCAGAAAGTGTGGGGACAACCATCTTTTTTATGGAATGGTTCCACCAACACTGCATCCCAGAACTGAAAACACACTTGGGAGAGGAAGGGTTGGAATTTAAAGACCTATCAGTCATAGACAGTGTACCTGAATCTGTTTGCTGTGGAGATGAAAATGTGGAGGTTGTAGTTTTACCTCCAAATACAATCTCATTGCTTCAGCCCCTTGACCATCATTTGGCTTATCAAGACCACATCCACCCACCTGCTATTTGATCACATTTGACCAGCAATTGATACAGAGGTTAATCTGACATAATGCAGTGCTAGAAATCATTCACTATTGCTGCAAACTGTAATGGATGAATTAAAACCAGAAACCATAAATGCCTGCTGAAAGAACATATGTAGTGAAGACATGAATGACCTTAAAAGACTCCCAGAGGCTAGGCACGGTGCCTCAAGCCTGTAATAATCCTAGTACTTTGGGAGGCCAAGGCAGGAGAATCACTTGAGGTCAGGAGTTCAAGACCAGCCTGGACAGCATAGCAAAACCTCTTCTCTACAAGAAATCAAAAAAATTAGCAAGGGATGGTGATGCCTGCCTGTAGTCCCAGCTACTCAGGAGGCTGAGGTGGAAGGATCACCTAAGCCCAAGAGGTCAAGCCTGCAGAGAGCTGTGATCATGCCACTACACTCTAGCCTGAGTGACAGAGTAAGAGCCCAACTCACACACACACACAAAATCTTCCCATGATTGATGGAGATGTTAGAAAAATCATTCATGCAGCAAGACATGTTGGTAGAGAAGGATTTGAGGACCTGCTTGATGAGGAAGTGATGCTTGATGAAGGCCAAACACCGAGGAGTGTTAGCAAACAAGGATTGGAAGAACCTGTTGAGTTATCTACAGAGGAAGAGGAAGAGGAAGAAGAAACAGAGGCAGAACCAGCAACGTGGTTTGCTGAATTGCTCTGAATTGTACCAACATTAAAGAACAAAATTGCTGGGCATGGTGGCTCATGCCTGTAAGCCCAGTACTTCAGGAGGCAGAGACAAGAGGATTGCCTGAGCTCAGGGGTTCGAGACCAGCCTGAGCAACATGACGAGACCTCATCTCTACAATAAATAAATAAAAAATTAGCTAGGTGTGGTGGTCCACACCTGTGATTCCAGCTCCTTGGAAGGCTAAGGCAGAAGAATCACCTGAGCCCAGCAGGTCGAGGCTGCGGTGGCCACAAGTGTGCCACTGCACTCCAGCCTGGGTGACAGAGACTCTGACTCAAAGTAATAATCATAATCATAATAATTCCAACTGGAAAATAAGCTGCAGGAAAAGCGCCCTCTCTCCCATGAAATACTGAGCAACTCTATATTTCAAGGACTCCAAGAACATTTAATGAGAAGGGGAAATGTTCATGATATATGAACTATAAGAAGGCTTTATCCAAATTTTATAAAATAAAAGATCATGTATAGGCTGTGTCTGTGGAAAATATAGAGACATAAAACCAGGGAGGAAAAACGTCTGGAAGGGTATAACCCAAATTTATGTCAGTGGTTATAGGGATAGTGTGCTTATAGGAGACTTGCCTTTTCCTCTATGGACAACTCAAACATGGATTCAGTTATTTAACAGGCCAGGCCTGGTGCCAGGCACTGGGATCACAGGTGAATGTCATAGACCCTTTTCTCCCCATTTGGGGTGATCAAACACACAGACATATCATGTTAATACAGTGAGTTAGCAGACATGTTAACAGACATATCATATTAATACAGTGAGTCAAGACAGAAGAGTCCGGAAGAGGTTATCCACATGCATGGGCAGGCCAGCCATGGCCAGAGGAAAGCGTGAGTGTGAGTAGAATCAGCTTAGACAACCAAGTGACATGGGGTGTCAGAGGTTTAAAGTGAGTGTCAAGGATCGGTCACAAAATGAGTAACTAGGGAAGGACAAACTGTGGTCTCAGCTAGATGGCTGTGATGCTCTCCCCCCATACACGCCTCTGGGAAGAATAGCAGGGCAGGCTGTTGTCAGTGGCATAGATACAAAAACTCGAGCTGAGCTCTGGAGACCTTGAAGGTGGATCCCTGCATTCAGCACTTGGATAATTCTTACTGAGAACTAGGTATTCCCTACCCCTCTGGGGTCTGTGTCTAATTGTAGGGTGCTAGATTCTCTACTGCAGGGCTCTATGCAGTGAAATTACTCTACGAAATAACCGTGAGCCTGGGAAGATCCTTGACCCTTGGCTACCCTCTGCCTAAGTTGCGGTCATCAGTGAATCTTACTATAGTTGGCATCAGCCGTTATGAGTGCCATGGGGCACCATGTACCATGAGGAGGTGTTACATAGTCAGATTTGCAGATTTGATGGCTGGGTAGCAGGTGGATTTGCAGGATGTAAGCCTGGCAGCAGGCAGTTTCATGAACAACAAGAATTCATTCACCTGTAGTGGTCTGGGTGAGAGAGGTAGAGCTTATGAACTAGGTCAGGGCCCTGCAGGTCAAGAGTAGATTAAGAGTGATTAAGAACAGATTTAGGTCTTGATGACATGGAGCAGACCACCACCCAATCACCTTAACAACCTTCTCCCATCAAAGGGAAGGACTCAACCACAAGCAGTCATTCGCCATTGCCTTACTAGGACTCTTGGTGTGGTCATGTGCTCCTTGAGCCATGGCTGTCACCATGTTTCCTGGCTTTGGCCCCCTTCCCTACCTTGGGGAGGTGAATCTCCTCTTTCTTTCTCTCTCTCTCTTTCTTTCTCATTTACTTTGTAAATAAACTATATTTTCTAAACTAAAAAAAAAAAAAGAGAGATTTAGGAACTAAAATTAGAGTAGAACTTAATAACTGAATGGAGAAAGGCATTAAAGAGGAGATGAGGCCAGGCACAATGACTCAGACCTGTAATCCCAGCACTCTGGGAGGCTGAGGCGAGAGAATTGCCTGAGCTCAGGGGTTCGAGACAACCTGGGCAACTTGGTGAGACCTCATCTCTGCAATAAATCAAAAAATTAGCTGGGCATAGTGGCGTGTGCCTATAGTTCCAGCAACTTGGAAGGCTGAGGCGGAAGAAACACCTAAGCCCAGCAGGTCGAGGTTGCGGTGGCTGTGAGCATGCCACTGCACTTCAACCTGGGTGACAGAGTGAGACTTCAACTAAAAAAAAAAAAAAAAAAGAGGAGATGAGAGTCAACAACAACAACAAAAAGAAACAGGTGCAGAGACGAAAGAAATAGGTTTGGGAGGAAGCCTATGGAATACTATGCAGCTGTTAAAATGACAATCAGAGCTTGAAAGATGTCTAAGACAAGTTTGAATGAAAGAAGTACTTTTAGAATAACATGAGCAGTAAAATAATAAGTGGAGCTCCCAAGTATCGAGTGCTTGTTAGAAAATAGCACTGAGGCCAGGTGCGGTAGTGGCTCACACCTATAATCCCAGCACTTTGGGAGGCCGAGTGAGAGGATTGCCTGAGCCCAAGGGTTCAAGACCAGCTTGGGCAACTTGGTGAGACCTCATCTCTATAATAAATCAAAAAAAGAAAAAAGAAAATAGCACTGAGACAGGTAATCCTATCATTTTACCCTAATTTATAGCCAGAGAGAAGTAAAGTAACTTGCTCAAGGAAACACATCTAGAAAGTAGCCAAGCTAGAATGAACCCAGCTCAAAGTCTCTCCTGTGTTTTGCACAGCCTCGATGCCTCAGCCTAAGCTGCCACCTGATTAGGCAAAGATAGGAAGTATATAAAAACAAATCAGCAGTGACGCTCAGCAAGACACTTCTTGTTTGAGGACACCCAGTCACATGATGTTGTGCACATTCCCTCAGGCAGAGCATGAGCCAAGATATCAGCTGATTGCTCATGAAAAAAGCACAGGGATCAAGGTTCCCAAAGAAGCAAGAACATCCTGTTATTTCACATGGTCTGAAGGAGCCAACCAGCCTGAAGTTTCAGCAAACACCTCTGTAACACCCATCTCTGACTCTCCCTTCTCCTTGCATGTTACCTAACACTGCTCTGGAGGCCTCCAGGAGGAAACAGACAGGTCCATGCATGCCTGCCTGCAACAGTGCCTTGAAATCAGCCATCAGCTGAGGAAGTCATCAGTGATATAAAATGAAATGAATTCTTTTTGAAAACGGTGCCGGGCACAGTGACTCATGCCTATAATCCCAGCACTTTGGGAGGCCGAGGTGAGAGGATTGCCCGAGTCCATGTGTTCAAGACCAGCCTGGACAACTTGGCGAGACCTCATCTCTACAATAAATCAAAAATTAGCCAGGTGTGGTAGCACACACCTGTAGTTCCAGCTACTTGGAAGGATGTGACAGAAGGATCACCTGAGCCCAGCAGGTTGAGGCTGTGGTGGCCATGAGCATGCCACTTTACTCCAGCCTGTGCGACAGACTGAGACTCTGACTCAAAAAAAAAGAAAAAGAAAACAAATAGTATGTTGATTGATGTGATACTTATCTTTTCCTTCTTCATGGAATCACTTTTTTTTTTTTTTTTTTTGAGTCGGAGTCTCACTCTGTTGCCCAGCCTGGAGTGCAGTGGCCGCTCCCAGTCACCGCAGCCTCAACCTGCTGGGCTCCGGCGATCCTTCCGCCTCAGCCTTCCGAGTAGCCGGAATTACAGGCGCGCGCTACCACGCCCGGCTGATTTTTTTTTTATTTATTGTAGAGTTGAGGTCTCACCAAGTTGCCCAGGCGGGTCTCGAACCCACAGGCTCAGGAAATCCACTCACCTCAGCCTCCCAAAGCATGGGATTACAGGCTGAGCCACCGAGCCCAGCAGTTTTTTGTTTTTTGTTTTTTGTTTTGAGTTGGCGTCTCACTCTGTTACCCAGTCTGGAGTGCAGTGGCACGCTCACGGCAACTGCAGCCTCAGTCTGCTGGGCTCAGGTGATCCTTCTGCCTCAGCCTTCCAAATAGCTGGAACTACAAGCATGCACTCCCACACCAGTCTTTTTAAAATTTATTGTAGACATGAGGTCTTTCCATGTTGCCCAGGCTGGTCTCAAACCTGTGGGCTCAGACAATCCTCTCACCTCCGCCTCCCAAAGTGTTGGGATTACAGGCGTGAGTCACTGCACCCAGCTCATTCTATAAATTCTTATAAACCCACAAATAAAGTCAGTCAAGGTCCACGTACAAGAAGTGATTTAACTTCATTTTCTTTTTAAAATTAAGCACGTCCCTCCAAATACTTACATGAAAAATCCCAAACATACAGAAAAGTGGAAAGAATTATACAATGAACACCCATATAGCTACAACCTAGACTCCTCAATTAACATTTTACTAGGATTTTCTTCACCACACAACTATCTATCTATCCAACTCTCTATTCATCCTTCAATCTATCTTGGATTTTTAATACATATTTCCACTTAAATTTTAATATACTAAAGGCTTCTGAGCTGGGGTGTGACATGATCGATTTGCATTTTTAAACACTTACTCTGAGAGCCGAAGGAAGCACAAACTGGAGAACCCTGCACATCTCTGAAGTAAAGAGAACAGGTTTGAACCCCTGCTGTCACTTTTTGGCTGTCACCTTGGGCAAGTCACTTAACTTCAGTTTCCCTGTCTATAAAAATGGCTGGATGACAATACATATCTCATAGGGTTATCCTAAGAATTATATGAAATTAATGCATGTAAAATAGTACAGTATCCATGGTTCAGTAATGGCTAGCTCCCACATGTAATTGACAAACAAATGACAGGCTCTCATCTTCCCAGCTACCGCTTTTTCATTTGCTCCTGTTTTCCACCCAGTAGCCATTTTTTGCCACTTTAATCTTCACCCCTGAGAGGCAGAGGCGAGAGGGTTGCCTGAGGCCTAAGGTTCGAAACCAGCCTGGTAACTTGGCCAGACCTCCTCTCTACGATAAATAAAAACATTAGCTAGGCATGGTGGCACGCGCCTGTGGTTCCAGCTACTTGGAAGGCTGAGGCGGAAGGATCGCCAGAGCCCAGCAGGTCGAGGCTGCGGTGGCCGTGAGCGTGCCACTGCATTCCAGCCTGGGCGACAGAGTGAGCCTCCGACTAAAAAAAAAAAAACCAAAAAAACTACATATATTTTATAGCCCATATAGATAGGACGGGGGGGGGTTCGTGGTGAAGGGAGAGTGAATGCTACTGGGTACAGGGTTTTCTTTGGGGGTGAACATTCAAAAAACACTGAATTTTACACTTTAAATGTGAAAATCTTACGGTATATGAGTAGAAATTTCTCAAGAAAACTGTTTTTTAAAAAAAGAAGAACAGAAGCCCATCCAGACCCACTGCCTGCAAATTCCGGAGATTCCCCAAAGCGGAGGCTGCAGAGGCAGCGTGTAGCCGTGGAGATAGGTGAGGGCCGCAAAGAAACCGGAACGTGCCGGGGGAGGCGGCCCGCCATCACCTCCCAATTCGTGAGAGAACGATCGGATGCATGGCTCTGACCCCTCCCCGCCCGCTTCCCAAGGTACTCCTGAGTCAACAGAGAAAACTGGCGAAAACACCGCCAGGCTCCAGAGACACTCACCGCCCAGTAGCACCAAGAAACCGGAACACGGAAGCGACGGCGCCATCTTTGTTATGGGAAAAGCGAGATTTGAAAGGAAGTCAATGGAACCATCATAGCTGCGGGCGGTCAAAGGTAAAGGAAGGCAGCCGCGGCCATCTTGACTGAGGGCACCTGCCCTGTCAATGAAGCTTGACCCGCGTGGCTGGTTTGGTCAATTTCTAGAGGAGGCTTATCAGAAAAAATATATAACATTTTTAACAACTTAATTGTGCATATTTTAAAAGTTAAAAATAGAGAAAAATTAACAAAGAGGAAAATATTTTAATATGTTAATGAATGCAAGCAGCTGCACACAACTGCCAGAATTGCCAGCCCACAAAAAAGAAACTATAGGCAGGATGCAATGGCTGACTCCTGTAATCCCAGCACTCTGAGAGGCGGAGGCAGGAGGATTGCTTGAACCCAGAAGTTCGAGACCAGCTTGAGCAGCATAGCAAAACCTCATCTCTACAAAATATTAGGCAGGCATAGTGGCACACACCTGTAGTCCCAGCTACTCGGAAGACTGAGGCAGAAGGATCTCCTGAGCCTGGGATGTGGAGGCTGTGATGACCATGATCATGCCACTGTAATTCAGCCTGGACGACAGAGTAAGACACTGACTCAAAAAAAAAAAAAAGAAGAGGAAGAAGAAGGGGAGGGGGAGGAAACTATGAAAAGACAAAATTACAATAGATTTAGCTTAAAGATCTAATTGGTTTTTACCTGCAAGTCTGGAATCAAGCAACACTTCACCATATAAAAAAGAATGAGTGTTCCGATTAGCTGAGCAAATGAGATTGGCTTTATAGGCAGAAAAGTTCTGAAGAAAGCTGAAACAAAACAAAAAGTAGATTGATCTTTTCAAGGTTACTTTCCTTATTGGGTTACAACAGAGGGAACTTCCTTATCGTACTTACTCAGGTTGACTGAAATCACCTGTTTTTTGGAAAACTATCTTGTTTCAAAATTCAGTTTGATTACCTAGAACTTAGTACAAGTGACAAGTGACTCCATTCTAGTTTGGACTGGCGTGCTGGGGCCTACTGCTGGAGGCAGGACCTAAACATTGGCTTCCAGATAACTTTAACAAGACTAAGGACTATTTTTCCACTTCACCATCTTCTTGAAAGAGTGGTATATACTCATAGCCTCCTACTGACGCCTATGTTGGGATAAGACCCCATACATTAGGGGTCCTGCACTTAAGATGAATTGTGCTTTTTCTTTTTAGTTGGAGTCTCACTCTGTCGCCCAGGCTGGAGTGCAGTGGCATGCTCACATCCACCACAGCTTCAACCTGCTGGGCTAAGGGAATCCCTCCCCCTCAGCCATCGAAGTAGCTGGAACTATAGGCCTGCACCACCACGCTTGGCTAATTTATTTATTTATTTATTTATTTATTTATTTATTTATTATAGAGACAAGTTCTTGCCAAGTTGCCCAGGTGGGTCTCAAACCCCTGGACTCTCGCCTCTGCCTCCCAAAGTGTTGGGATTACAAGCGTGAGCCAGCACGCCCGGCACAAGATGAACATTTTAAACATCACTGCCTAGGGTTTGGCCAACTACATGTCAGACACCTTTAAATTTTGAAGGAAAATTTAAAGATACTATTATTATGACCCCATCCAACAAATCGGCTGCTATCCCTCGCAGTCAATTAAAATATGAGAGGCAGAGACTGGGAGAAAAGGGAGTGTTTAATTTCTATAACCAGGTTATAGGGAGACAGGTTGGCATCATTTTCAAAAAACCTGCGCAAAGCAACACAAATTCATTTTAGTATTTATACCCAAAATTCATAGCCCTTCACCCATCCCGAGTTCAAAGCCTACATGCAGTTTTAGCACGATTCAAGATTTACATGAACAATTTTTGATACGTGACCACTGATGTGACACAAAGTTTACAATATGTTCTTGGAGTTTACAATATGTTCTTTTACTTTTTTATAGGAAGAGGCAGGCAGTTACAATATTTGGAGGGAAGGGGAAACATTATTGTAGCAATCTTTTATTCCCAGAGCCCAAGCCTATAACAATCCAATGTCCTTGTATTCACAGATGGAGAGGAGGTGGGCAATGCCCACTCCAAGCTCTCAGGCACATTCCTGCCGGCCTTGGTCCACTCTTCATCATTAGGTGGTCTGGCTTGCTGGCTGTTTCTTCTTCAGCACCAGCAATGACTACTAGATAACAGCAGTTAATCGGGCAAGGCTGTGCTAGGAGAGAACGGAGGAGACAAATAGGAAAAATGACCACTTTTGAATCCAAGCGGCTTTTATGTTTTGCCCAACTCAGCTACAAAAGAATACAAGTTTTTAAGTCTTTTCTAAATTACTGTTCTAATACAACAAAAATGACAGCCGGGCTCGGTGGCTCAGCCTGTAATCCCGCGCCTTGGGAGGCTGAGGTGAGTGGATTGCCTGAGCCCGCGGGTTCGAGACCCGCCTGGGCAGGCGAAACCTCATCTCTACAATAAATCAAAAAAATTAGCCAGGC
>CAUYQG010077566.1:0-16071 GCA_963574415.1 Tarsius wallacei | reverse complement strand
GTGAGCAGGCACACCGAGGCAGTTACAGCCAGCATATTTATGTCCTAAAATGCAAGTACTTCTCCTGGTTTCCCATTTGTTGGGTACTGCAGAAATTACATGTTTTTCCAAACAACGCCTACATGACACATGTTGATTGCTCTTACAAAATCATTTCATTTGCATGTCCTATTTGCCGGTTGGCTTACAGAATTACAATTCTGATTGGATTCCTCCAAAAGTTTAAACAGGTAGCCTGCCAAAGTAAAAAGCCTGCAAAAAGGGAGCACAGAGAAGCAGGAAGTGGATCAACAAAAGAGAACTACAAAGCACTTAAATATCATCTTGAGAGCCCAAGATAAACTTGGCGTGGCTTCATTTTGAAAATAACTCATCTTATTTCCCACCATCTTCCTCCTCTTTTTATTCTTAAATATTTCAGATTTTATTTTCATTTTTATCTAGATTTGTTTTAAATATCAGGTTGGTTTCAAATTTATCTAATAATTTTTGACTTTTTTCCTCAAGATCTAGTTTGGTTTCCATGACGTAAGTGCAATTCATGGATATTTTTTTGGTGGTGGCGGTTTCTATAAGTCTTTGAATTAGACCTCTGACATAGGGATTATACAACAACCTATAGCAAATAATATTCCCTCTATTGTTATAAGAAAGGTCAGGTTGGAGACTATCGTTTCCTTTTCATTTTCCAAACCAACTGTCTAGTCAATCGGTAAAGGAGTCACTAAACCTGAATTTTCAGCTAATTCATTAGCAAGAGTAGTTAATTCCTGTAATGCTTTTGCAATAGTCCCATCAGGGGCTGTATTGTTTGGAATAAAAGTACAGCATTGTTCCCCTAACATGACACATACTCCCCCTTTTTTGGCTAACGTCCTATCTAGTGCCATACGGTTTTCCTAAGTCATTCTGCTAGTATCGTCTAATTGTTCAGTTATGCCCTTGACGGCATCCCAGGTATGGTTAATAAATCTTCGTTGCTTATAGTAAATATATTTAATCCAATCTACATTTTTTATAACCCACCAAAAGTAGGATTCAAATACCGCTGATATTTGGTTTCCATTCTTAAATTCCTAATAGGAACTCCATGGGGACTATAGCACCAAGATATATATTAGGGTCAAATGATGCTGGTACTGATGGCCTGGGCACTGATGGTTTATTTCTTGTTTTAGTAGACATTTTGGGGGTTGGAAATGCCAAGGTAAATGGGATGACCAATTGGACCAAAGAACAGGTCCAAGTCCAATTAGGTGGCAGCAAAGTTCTGAGTGCCCTTTTTCCACATACCACCAAACATCAGCTTGAGGGATGTTGAAGTTCTAGTAGTTGCCCTCAGTTGCTTCGGAGACATCTAGGGCATGGGTGCAGGTTTGCAAATGCCCTACAGGGTGGTGAACCTCTCTCCCCATCTGGGGAGAAACGAAGAATGATTTACCTTCCCTACAGAGAAAGAAGGATGTACCTTCGGGTTTGCTCTCTGCACAGCTGGGTAGAGCGATGAAAGACTCTGACAAGTCTTGTTACCCCAGGCAAGCTTGTCTTGGTATAGGGTCAACATGCAATTCATTCCGTTAGGGTCTGTGTCCCAGTTAATGGGAAACGGGACCACTAGAGCTTGTGACTGTCCTGTGGCATATGATGAATAATCACATGTATTGGGGCCTGATACTGTACATTTTATCCATTCTACCCAAGCATTTGTTTCCCCATATCCTGTTTCAATTTTCATGGTTTGTTTTAAATCTTTTACTTCCATTATTATAACTTTAGTAGGGTTATTATTAGGTTGGGTCTGATGGGGGTCCCAAGGTTACGGAATGCTGGGGCACTAGGCTGGAGTTTTGTCAAATGAAGAGGGTCTTAGGGTGGCATTTACCAGTTTTGGGGGATCAATTACCCTTAATATGAGGTGACCCAGGGGATTGGTCCCTGAGACATCTGCTCCTAACACATACCATTGTACTATTGAAGACTATTGTTGCAAGGTTTGGGGTTTGTTTATTATTAACAGTAAAGGGTTCTATAAAAGATTTTGGCAATAAGTTGAATTTTATCTCCAAGTCATTCCCATCCTGATGACTTAGAGACTCAACCATTAAACTGAGCGGTTCAGAAAACATTATCCCAGTCAGAACAAGAACTGCTTCTTCCAAGCAAAGATACTGTTGCATATATGCAGCTTCCTTTTATAGAGTCAGAGCACGTTGTTTTACCTGGAATTGGATCTGAGCAAAGATATTTTTCTGCTTTGGAGAGTTTCTGTTGGTTATGTAGATTCCTGCAGGGTAGGACTGAGCATGCATCAAATCTGATGGTTAAAGGAGAGGCAGCTCCGGGAATATTTATGATAAATGTACCATCTACTTTTTCAAATAGAGCTGCAAAGACTGCTACAATTTTTCCTAATGACAGAGGTGGGACAGCTACCATTTCTAGGGGAGGAAGCAATTCCATGGTCGCTCAGAACTAGAGAGGCCTTTACATAAACATTTAACAAGGAAGGAAATAAACATTTAACAAGGAAGGAAATAAACATGCTATGAAAAGGGGTATGAAGGGATACATCGGTTTTTTCTAAATTTTAATTTTAAAGGTTCAGTTTGGGAGACTTCCCATTGACTTAATATCCCTTTTACATTTTCTGTTGGTGACTTCTTAACTCAGGTATGGTGTGTCCACCCCTTCTCAGTGGTTTATACAGCCAGTTCAGTAGTCAGGAGTACTTGATAGGGTCCTTCCCAGCTTGATTGAAGTTTAGTTTCCTTCCAGGTCTTGATCAGCATCCAATCTCCAGGCTGGAAATGGTAAACTGTGAACTCAAGGGGAGGAGTTTGAGCAAGGAGCCACTTTAATCTAAGGGAAGATATGGTAGAGGGAATAGCCAGAGCATATTCTTGTAAAAATTGATCCTTGGTTTCTAGAGTTGGAAAATCTATAGTTCTACCTAGGTATGATAGTCCATATAATAATTCAGAGTGACAATCCTAAATCTCTTTAAGGGGTTGTTCTAATTCTGAGGAGAGATATGGGAAGACATTTAATCCAGGACAATTTTATTTCTAACAGTTTAGTTGTGTGTGTCTTTGGAGTTTGATTCATTCATTCTATTCTCCCTGAGAATGGTCATTGTCAGGGAGCATGAAAGTCCCATTGCATTTTAAGTACTGTTGTAACGCCCTATAACACCTTTGAGGTAAAATGGCTTCCATTGTCGGAATCAATGTTTTCTATTAAACCAAATCTAGGGATTATTTGCTCTAAAAGTATTTTTATCACAGACCCAGTTGTAATTGTCATTGTTGGGTGGGTCTCTATCCATCCAGTAAGATGACCAACAATTACTAATAGGTACTTGAGTTTCTCCACTTTAGGCATTTCAGTAAAATCAGGAGGTCTTCCCCCTTCTAATGATGCTTAAATTGCCTTCTTATTTATTTTCTGACTAATTATGCATCCCTCACAGATTTGTTTAGCAATAGTATAAATACTTACACATCCATATGTTTTTAAAAGTGCATCACATATTGCTTGAGCTCCCCAATGGCTTCCCTTATATAATATAGTCATTAATTCCCTATAATTGGTTTGTTAACTATTTCCCTTCCATTGGGGAGGATCTATCTCCCTTCCATGGTTGGGGAAGTTCCCACCCTTTCATTTCTTCTATTTCTCTTTTAGTTAATTGTGGCTTATGGTGAGTACAGGTAAGTTAAGGGTGAGGTTCTGAAGCTTAATTTCGCCTCTTAAGGCAGCCTCTTTGGCTACTTCATCAGCCAACCTATTACCAATTGCCTCAAAAAAAACTTCCTCGTTGATGACCATTCACATGTGTGACAGCTATTTCAGTGGGGAGTACCATATTTTCTAAAACTTGTTTAATTAGTTCCCCATGGACTAAATTTTTTCCTCTACTGTTTATAAGACCTCTGTCCATCCAGATCATTCCAAAAGTATGTACTACTCTGTAAGCATATTTAGAATCTGCATAGATTGTACCTTCCTTATTTGTATTCTCAAGGCTTGATTAAGAGCATATAATTAACAAGTTTGTGGATACCATGAGTTAGGTAGCCTTTCTTTTTCATAGATGGATAGATTATTCCTGTCAATACCTGAATACCCATTATGCCTTTTACTCTCAATCATTCTGGAGGAACTGTTGATGAATAACCAAACACCACCACAGAGTGGCTTTTCTTTTCAATCTAATCTGGTTTTGATTTGGTATTCAATAATATCTAGACAATTATTATCCAATGTCCTTTGATTCTCCTTTTCCCCAGTTTTTAGAAAACTGGCTAAATTCATATAAGAGTCTTTGGTTAATATTAAGGCATCCCTCTCTAATAGTATTGCCTTGTATTTTAGAATTCTGGAGTCAGTTAACCAATGGCCGGCCTTTTGATTCAGGATGGCCCAGATTTGGTGAGGGGTACCAAACAAAAGGGTTCTGCCAAAGGTTAGCTTCTGACTTTCTTCTACCAGCAAGGCAGTAGTTGCAATGGCCTGGACGCATTCTGGCCAGCCCCTGGACACAGGATCTAATGGTTTAGATATAAAAGTTACAGGTTGATTTTCCTACCCTAATTCTCAGTAAGTACCCCAATGACAGTTCCTTGATCAGTTGTTACAAACAGATGAAAAGGTTTTTCTTAAGAGGGGAGAGTGAGGACAGGGGTGATAATTAAGGCCTGTTTTAAATTTTCTAAATTATATATATCTTTTTCAGTCCATTGAAGGGAGTTTGGTGCTTCCTCCAAAAGTTTTGAATATAAATTCTTAGTTTTGGTTGCATATGAATCAATCCATAGCCTGCAATAACCTATTAGACCTAGGAATTTTCTAAGTTCCCTCTTTGTTTTAGGCCTAGGATAGTTAAATATTTCAGTTATTCTTTCATAATTAATTCTCCTTTTGCCTTCACTGATTAAGTGCCCAAGATATTTAACTTTTCATTCCATAAATTGTAGCTTACTTTTAGAAACTCTTAGTCCTTGCTGACCCAAGAAATTAAGTAAATTTATAGTTACTTCCGAATCCTGGGCTTTATCTATTCCTGAGATTAGGAGATCATCTACATATTGCAAAAGGCTAGTGTCAGGCAAAGGTAGGAACCCCTCTATTACAGTTTCTAGAATCTGGCCAAATAAATTAGGAGATTCAGTAAAACCTCGGGGCAACACAGTCCAGTGATACTGTTGTTTTCTTCCATTCGTAGGATTTTCCCACTCAAAGGTAAAGAGGTCTCTACTCTTGGGGGCCAATGGGTAGGCTGAGAAAGCATAATTGAGGTTGACCACACTAAACCATTCATGTTTATAAGGAATTTTACCATGGAGGGTATAGGGGTTTGGAACCACAGGATGTCGAGTTTGAATTATTTGGTTTATTGCTCATAAGTCCTGCACTAGCTGGTAGGATCTATTGGGCTTCTTTACCCCTTCCTTGGGGTATTATATGGTGACATACATGGTTCCAAAAGCTCATCCCTAAGAAGACCTTCAATTATCAATTGAAGTCCCTTTATCCCTTCCATAGGAATAGGATATTGTTTCCTACAGACCATTTAATCTAGATGTTTAAAAGAAATTTGAATGGGAGGAATTTATAGACCTCCCTATTTCCTTCTTTCACCCATACTCTAGGGCTAATTCTTTGTTCCTCTTTCTCTGAGAGATATGCCATGCAGACCATGAGTAGGCCTCGTTCTGGCCCTACACTAAGGCCCAACAGGACAGTTAGGTCTCTACCTAGGAGATTTATTTCTGCTTCTGGGACAAATAAAAATGACCTTGCCAGTGTCTCAGTCTCAGTTTTTATAACCAAGGGTTCAAATATAGGTACTGGAAATCCTTCTTTTATTCTTCAAACTTGAAGCTTCTCAGGTAAAAATTGGACATTTTGAGGTCTAAAGATGAGGAAGGAGTGAGCTGTCCCAGTATAAATGAGGAAGATAGTGTCCTCCACACTAGGCCCCAATTTAGGTTTGTCAAGAGTTCCTGGTGAGGTCTGACAAAAGGGAACCCCTGACCTCCCTATTCTGCATCCAGTGCCATAAGGGAGACTCTTTGTTCCTCCTTTTTCAATTCAGGACAATCTCTTTTGAAACATCCTGGTTTCATACAAAGATAACAACCTGGTTTCATACAATGATAACATCCAGCTCCCTTTTGATTAAAGCTTTTCATCACGGTTCCTTTCAGAGTAGGTCTTCCTCTAGTCTGTCCCTTCTGATATCCAGGCCTTGCCCAAAGAGGTCTCTCATTTCTCTTCCTTCTCTCACTGTAGACTACCTTCTCTACAGTGCTTACCATGATTCTAGCTTTTTGTTTTTGATTTTCTTCATCTCTTTTAACAAACACCTTTTGTGTTTCTCTTAACAACTCTTCAATAGGTCTTTCATTCCATCCCTACAAACTTTTGTAACTTCCTTGCAACATCTGACCAAATTTTGGTAGCAAAATTAACTTTCAGAAAGTCCTGTCCTATGAGATCCTCTGGGTCTAATCCATAATATTTCCTCATTTGGTCTCTAAACCACTGTAAAAAGGCTGTTGGAGTTTTCTCCTTCTTTTGCTGGATCTCAAAAGCCTTTGAGACATTTCGGGATCTTGGGGGCAGACTCTCTGATCCCTTTAATTAATTCCCTTAAATCTTGCATTCTGATCCTATCTCCTGGCTTATTATTATCCCATCTGGGGTCTGTGTTTGGATATTTTTGTTTGGCTGGCTGTACTCCAGGGGCCAGGGGATGTTCCTGTTCCCAGATGGGCATAGCAGCCCTTTGAATCATTCCCCTTTCTTCATCAGTAAATAGAATTTTCATAGACATTATTTACACCTAGGTATTTATATTAGAGCCAAGAAACTGATCAACCTGGTCAGCTAATCCTAAAAAATTATCTAATAATTATTTTGTTTCTTTTTTGAAATTTCTTACTTCAGTATTAGTAAGTGGGGCATTAATAAAGCCAATTTCTCCCTGCCCCAATGGAACCTCCCTTAGTGGAAAAAATTTTGAATTTTCATCTGGACCTCTAAGGAGAAAGAGGATTTTTTCAATGTCTCTTCTGCATTGTTTCAATTCATTTTTCAAATTAAGGTATAGGGGTATGGGACTTGGGGATCTTAATTCTTGAGTTTCTGATAGATGCACACTCCCCACTGCCTGCCTAGACCCCTGGTCTTCTGGGTGGTTATGGGGGGGATACAGGAGAGCAGGTCCTAAGGTTTCTCTTTCTCCTTTGGAGGCTCAGATGTTGTCTGCTCTTCATTTCCCATTTGAAGGGGAAACATGGAAAGGGTTCCTGAAAGCCAACAAAGGGCAAAGTCTCTTTATTCAGATAAAACAGAGGGTTTATTGTTTACATAGATTACTAAAGTCTGACAAAGTTAATCCTAATTAGAGCCAAATTTTGGCCAAAATGCTGTGGGCTGACAGATTGGTTCCATAGTCCATACAAAGCAGCAAAATTCAATCATTTTCTTCTTTCCTTTCCTTTACTTTGGAATCATTTTTCAAATTCTTTAGTATTCGCCCCAATGGACTGTCTGGGGGAATTTCATGGGATTTCTCTTGACCACCTTTCCTAGATCTAGGTTGCTTATTACTCATTCTTGGTTACCAGGTAAGCTGTAGTCTCGGAGCTCTTCCCGAGGTGCTCAATCCCCAGTGCTGGAAGTTTCTTGCAAATGTTAGGACTCTGAATTCCTCCTAAAGTGCTCAGATCACCCCCCTACCCCCCGCTGGATGTTTCTTGCAAACATTAAGATTCATTTCATCTGTCTCTGGCCATTTCCCCTTGAAGAAGAGCAAAACCGTGGATCAGGACTCCACACTCATTTCATATCTTGAGATATGTCTCAGCCACACCCACTCAACTTCTGAGAATTCCCCAACCCACAAGGCAGTACTTATAGTCCAATATTCCTACCTTGACTTATGCATGAGTTTGCTGGGGCACTGTGATGGTGCCTGCCTTTTTTCTGTTTCCCCTCTACCAAGTCTCAAGTAACAGTCTCAGTTCTATCTGCAGAACCATGAGAGCCAGGAACACCCGACCAGAGTGAGCCACCTAAAATCGGATGAGGGTCCAGTCCTGCAGGCACAGGTATCCCAGATGAGTCCCCATGATTGTTGGAGAAGGGAAAGCCCCTCCTCAATTTCATCGTTAAGGAACAACACAGAGACTCAGAGATCAGTGGAGTGAAGCAGCTCTTTTAATATCGTTCTTGAAAGATTGGGTGTCCTTTAGGTGAGCAGGCACACCAAGGCAGTTATAGCCAGCATATTTATTCCCTAAAATGCAAGTCCTTCCCATTGGTTGGGTACTACAAAAATGACACATTTTCCTGTACAATGCCTACATGACACACGTTGATTGCTTTTACAGAATCATTTCATATGCACGTCCTATTTGCTGATTGGCTTACAAGATTGCTATTCTGATTGGATTCTGCCAAAAGTTTAAACAGGTAGCCTGCTAAAGTAAAAAGCCCAAAGAAGCAGGAAGTGAGGCAGCAAAAGAGAAAAACAAATTATTTAAATATCTTGAGAGCCCAAGATAAGCTAGGTTTCATTTTGAAAATAAATCATCTTATTTCCCACATATATGTTACTTAATTTAGTGATAGAAGGTATGAGTTAGAAAATAGGTGAGAGAGAAGAGAATAGACTCATTCGACATCCATATAATGGAAACAATGGCTATGTTGAAAAATTGTATGACTGCTTGCACAATCAATTCGCAGTTGCAAAACTGTTGGTCCGGTTTTTTGGTTTTATCCTGAATTACATTTCAATACCAGCACAAGGATAGTCTGTTTATATTTCACAGCTCCAATGATCTCTTTTTGAATTTCACTAAACATTTTCTATTATTTAGAATTTTTTTCAATATTTCCAAAATTATTTTTATGAATCTTTTGTATTTTTCTCTTAATCTAGAACTATGGTGCACTCCTTCTCAACACACAGAAATATATTTAGACCTATTCCTGGCAATAAGCCAAATAATTTTTCTTAGCCTGAACTCTTACTACAAACTTAACAATAGTCATTCAAGTAATTCATTAACTAAGTGCCAGTCTCTACTCAATACCATATTTTTTAAAAGTGTATATTTCCATATGTTGTGGTAGATAAAATATTTTCATTATGTTTGGATCAGAATTAGCTAGAAGTACTTTTAAAGAGTGGACAAAGGTAAAGATCATATCATAGCCTTCTGATGATTTCGGACTTTCAATACAAACCACACAGTATAAACAGTGTATATCATAATGAGTTAGGTAACAAAAGTCTTGTTCATTTATTTACAACTAAAGTATCTAAATCCAATGTCATCAAAGTGTTTTATAGCTTAAATAAATAAGAATCCACCATTTTAAAAACATGTTTTACAAATTTTTTTGTTATTTTTTCTGGCTTAAGATTATATTCCTGGGGTATAAATAAAAACATATTTGAAGATACTATAAATACAGTAAACAACACCAAGTACTATACTTATGCTTTATTCTCAAATTATACCTTTGCTGAACTTTGATAGTCTGCAAGAGACCTACTTGGTCATTGCTATTCTGTGATGACTAGAAATTATATTTTTCTTTAGCCTTCTCTTCCTCATCTTACAGAGGGGAACAATAAAAGCATAAATGTCTTATGTTATCAGGTTTCCTCTTTTATAATAGCTCTCAACATATATATTTGTAGCTTTATTTTTGAATTTTTTTACTTCAAAGATGTGGGGTACAATTCAGGGTTAGGTATACAAATGTTCATTATGAAGGTACCCTTGTTGATGAGGTGTGCCCCCCCTTCCCTGGAAGATTCCCACTACCTCCAATCCCACCTCCCTCCCCTGGCAGTTTCCTACTACTGCCAATCATTTTCCTATAGTATTACGATAATTGTTCAAGGTCCACTTATGAGTGAGAATATTTGTAGCTTTAAATTCATTTTTTATTTTAACCAAGGCTGATACAAAATTCTCAGCTTGTAATTTTGATTCTATAACATTATACACTTGCAGAATTTTTCATAAACTGATCAAAATATAAATGTTAAATTCTTTAAAGAACCCAATAAAGCATTAGAAAAAAGATGAATATTTTGGAGTTAAGTATTTCACAAACTCAGGAAGTCATTACTTTAGTTTAATTTATCTTGATAAAATATTGTGAGTGCAGGCTGGTTGTTTTGGGGTCCCACTGGCTCCTTTATATTGCAAATTCCTTGAAAGGAAGAACTATATGTACCTCACATCTTTACATAGCTAATCTAGAAGTTTGTCCCTAATGCACAGAGTGAGCCAACCAATCTCTTCAATCTGCTTTTGCAGATCATTAAAATTATTCATGTAGGTATTAGCTAAGCTTTATTTTCTGTTGTTTGTAAATAACTAGGCTGTTTAGGCTGTTTAAATTTACTTTTGATACAGATTTTTCAGGTCAGCCTGGACTTCAAGAGTGTCAGCTCCATGGGTTGGCCCACTAAGCCCCAGAGAGGGTGGGCTCAAGGGCCTGGTAAGCCTGGCCCGGGAAGTGTCAGCTCTATTGGGCTGGCAAGCCAAGCCCTGAAAGTGTTGCTTGCTGATTTGGTGGGCTGGCAAGCCTAGCCCCCAGAGTGTTGGCTCTAGTGGGCTGGAAAGCCAAGCCCCCAGGGTGTACTGCTCTTCAGCTCTGATGATGTTCTGCAGATCTTCAGGTCAGGGTTCTTGTTTCATGCCCAGAAAGAATGAGGGACATGGACAGCCAGAAAGTGAGAAAGCAGGATTTATCAAGAGGACAGAAAAGCTCCTCCCACAGTGGAAGGGGATCCTAGGAGGTTGCCGGTTTGGAACGAAATCCTGGTGCTTATATAGCCCTAAGACTGAGCCAATTGGTTGGTACTTGGCAGTGAGCTGATTGGTCATTTTTCTATCCCAGCAGTGAGTGCTTAAGCTCTAGTTTGAGAGGCTCACAGGGAGCTTGTATACCAACGTGAGTGTATCAGCCTGAGAGGCCTGCTGGAAGTTTGCTACACTGTTACTGGAGGACACACCCTGTCTGTCTGCCTAGCCTTTCTCTAGCTATCTCCTGTCTCACTTTTACTGTATAAAACTCATGGAGAGTAAAAAATAATGATGCTAATAAAGATGAAGAATGCCACTATGCTGAAGTCAATAACCAAATTACGTTCATACATACACATATCTGTATACCCATTTTATTTAGTTATTAGACTTTTGCCAAAAAAAAAAAAATCAAGTTACGAGGTAACATTTTAAAAACTTGGCTTCAATTGCCATAAATATGAGTTGTCATTAGCTCAGACTCATGGCAATTAGTCTTAATTACTGAAATTTTAAAATTCAATCACAGATTATCTAGTTTTCTTCTAGAATTTTTGTTTTATTTTCTGGCATTTTGGATCTCGGATGCATTCAAAGTTTATTCTTCTATATAGTGTAAAGTATACGTCAAATTATTTTGTTTAAATTTCTAATCTTTTTCAGCACTATTCATGGAAAAGTTCATCTTTGCAACAGTGGTTTGAGAAGCCACCTTTATTTTACACTTATTTTCCATAAATACTTAGGTCCATATCTAGATCTATTTATTCTTTGCCACTGTTCTACATGTCCATTCACAAGTCAGTACCTCACTTTTTAGTTGTAGAGGCTTTATGGTATGCTTTGATGCCTGCTTGGGCTAATTGTCCCTTAAAGCTTTTTTTTTCAATATTTTTTCTGACTTTTAAGAAAGGAGAAATCCTCATGGCCCAGTTACCTCTTAATGACCTTACTTCTTAATAGCATCACACTAGCAACACCTAAAGTTTGAAGCAAACACATTGAAATCATAACAACCTTGATTTCAGAAGCTACTATTGCTTTTAGCTACATAAATATCCAGAAAGGCACTTTTCAAAAACACTTTTCTAGATATGGCTAAATTGACATTCAAAAGCTAGTACCTCTTTGCATCCTCACCAAGCTTATAAAATATTACTCTTACTAACATTTCTTATTCTAAAACCTGAAATTTGTGGTCTACTTTTGTTTTTATTTATTTTGATGATCACTCGTAATACAACAGTATTTCACATGTACTTTAGGAAATTTTGTATTTCTTTGATAAGTTTTCTGTTCACAGACTTCACTCATTGTTTTCTTGGATTTTTTATCTTTCATGGAACACACTGAACAATAAGATTATTGATTCTTTTTTATATGTTACAAATACTGTATTCTTATTTATAATACACTCTACCCTTAAAAATTAAAAACAATTTTAGTATTCAATCTATCTCAGTCTTCTCCTTTCTGATCTTTTATTTTACATCTTGCTTAGAAAACCCTCTTTCAGCCTAAGTTAACAAAAGTTTTTCCCTAGTCTTGTATTTGATTACTTTAAGTATTGTTTTATTGATTTTTTAATTCCATTTTCAATCATATGAAATTTATTTTTGATTATGTTGTTAGGGCACACACAACTTAATATGTTTTATTTTATCCAAAGTTTAGAGAAACACTTAATTATTTTACCCATGAATGAATCTTACAATAATATATGATGTCCATTTCAGGAAAATACCACATAGTATAGATGAGGTGTCTATTAACCAAAATTATTCAGTTAATTTTTTATATTTATGACCATATAATAAATAGCCGCATGAAAGTCATCATAGATTATATCTATGCTACCATAGCAATCAATAATAACACAGCAACGATTATAATAACCAAATTGCTTTATTTAACCTTAAAAAAGCATTTGAATCAGCATTGAAATTAAATCCATTTTATCATGCTCCACATCTTTGAAGATAATGACCTATTTTAACATACTAATAAATATTTATTAAATTATTCAATTATGCACTTTATCCACTGACTATGCTGAACAGAGTCATTTAGAACCTCATAATTCAGTTGAATGAAGTAAAGCAGCCTCCCATCTCTGAAGCCAGTGTTTATGTGCCCCATTGTTTGGTTGCTTAATATAATCTCCCATATGATCTACTTTCTTTGGCATTGCCACTCTGTCTTTCATACAAGTATAAACTATCACACATACTGTAACTTTTGGGAGTGAACCAACTATTTCACAAGGTTTTTCTCATCACAAATAGCGAGTCAGTTTGAAGCACTGATTTTTTTATGTTACCAGAATTCAAGTTGAAAAGATAAATATAGCTTACCATTTCTAAAACCAATGAATTAGGAAATGGAGTGTTAGTATTGACAAATTTATTTGTAAATATTAAAGATATCTTTGAGATAATTAAACCTTCTGGTAAAGCAGATAATAAAAATCATAATTTTACAGTGACAAAAATCTCAAAACATTTTTTTGTTCCAGAATTTCTTTCAATATTAGAATCCCTAGTAAAGTGACAATGTAAATCCTGAACTGCCTAAAGACAGTTGCTGAAAATAAATGTCGCAGGTAAACTCCTCTTTCCTCACCTAATTGAATCTCATAGTTTTGCTTTTTCTCTTTCTGTCTGAATCTAGCGAAGCCTTTGTCAATCTTTCCCAGAATAACAGATTAGATGACTGTTTGACTTTACTTAAAACTAATTAACAACTCCTTTATCTTTCTCTCTCATTGGAAATATACCCTGAAAATCACATCTAATAATACATTGTAAGTAGCTTTTTTTGTCAGAACTTAAAAAATAACCAGTTTAAACAAAGAGGCAAGTAAAGCATACCATAAATTAATATTTAATATTCTTGGCGGCTTTGGAAAAATATGAAAAATCCATGTAATTTCAGGCAAAGCAAATATTTCTACAGTTGAATTTAATGAGAGTCTTTTTGTAAGACTGTCATATAATAATTTTGCAGCTGAATATTATCCTGATTTCCTTAAAAATAAAGTTCTGTTGTACAATTATTATACACTTGGTAGGTCCACAAATGTCACCAGAAAAAAATAAACAATTTATAATTTGATAAATAGATGTCTATATAGTTCAGTACTGCCCAACAATTTTTCAGTGAAGAGATTTCCTGATCTACATGGGTTATTTCTGCATTCATGTTGGATTTCCTTTTGTAAAAAACTTCAATTTTCCATTTCTTCTGCCTCCCACATTGAAAAAGCTATGAATTATATATAACAGGGAGAATGACCTTAGAAGTTCAGGAGCAGGGTCCTGAGAGATAAATAAGACCTGATCAGCTAAAGGTCACCTGTAGCACGTGTTCACCGTTATTTCCTACTTGTACTAGCAAGTTATGTTGTATGACTTGAACCTAAACTAACACAATGGATTGAAACTGATGTTTGGAATGAAGACTTTGAGTCTTAAAATGATAGTTTAATCATCTTATTTCCATTCTAAGTGAGGTCTAAATGAAGGTCTTTCTTTAATAGTCTGTTCTTTAAAAACAGCAAATTTTATTATGAATAGCTTTGCATGAGTAAACCTACTCCATGGAGCTGATCAGCTCATTAAATTTATCTGTTCTGAGAGAGATGGTTGTTTGTCAGTCTCAACTTAGTTTTTGACTTGTCTATATTATCCCAGGTTTAAGCTCTGAAAAGTTCTTTAATATGAAATGTTAAATCACATGGAAATGCAGAAAATTAAAATATTCAACATATTGGTATGTTAAATATTTATATTAAGCATTTATTAAATATTTATGGAGCACTAACAAGTGCTAATTCTACAAAACATAGAGTTAGATTCTGTTGCTTTCCAGGATGGTAATAAAGGCAATGCAAAACAATAACACCTGTGAAACTACACTTAGCTCTAACTCACAAGACCCACAAATATAAAATAAATTCCATCATTTGAACCAGCGTCTCCTTAAGTAACTGATTTAGTCTCTCTGGAGGTTCGTGTCCCTACAGTATCTTTTTTGCTACAATTGGCACCTCTGATTGCACACTGTATATTTCTAGAAATAATTAAAATGTCAGGTTTTTTTCCATATTCTGGCATGATTTCCAATCCCTTTCTGGAACTAAAATATTTGTGTTGTTGTCTGGCTCTAGGAAATCTGCGAAGAAACAGTCTTTTGAAGTATAACAAAATTGCTTAATGATCATTATGCTAGGAATCTTTGCTTGGATTCTGAGGGGATACAGATAACTGTGAAAGCCATTACTGGAAAAAACAAAACAAAACAAAAAAACTCTGATCAAGAAAAACTGATACAAGGTAATGAGGTATTTGTAACAAGTCTCATACTTCTAAAGATATTTTCATGATTTGAAAATATCAGTTACAACAGTAACAACAATGAAATTCATACTAAAATAAAATATTTGATTTTTCTTTTTTTTATAATCAATATTTTTTATTTTGATATTGTGGTGTACAGTTAAGGGTTAGGTATACAAATATGCTTCGTTCAGTCACCCTTGTTGATAAGAGGTGTCTCCCCGTCCCCAGACAGATATTGACTACCGTTAATCCCATCTCCCTTTCCCTTCCCTCCCATTGTTTCCCACCACTGTCAGTCCTTTTCTTATAGTATTACGTTGGATGTTCAAGGTTCACTATATGAGTGAGAACATGTGACACTCAGAGCTTTGTTTCTGTGAGAGGTCACTCAGTATTATAGAATCTAGTTCCATCCAGGTTGCTGCGAAATTCATGATTTTATTCTTTTTTATGGCTGTGTAGTATTCTATCGTGTATATGTACCACATTTTTTTAAATTCATTCCTCTTTTGATGGACAGCATGGTTACTTCCAGGTTCTTTCTATTGTGAACAATGCTGCGATAAACATATGTGTGCAGGTATCTTTTTTATAGAGTGATTTGAGTTCCTCAGGGTATATTCCCAGTAGGGAGATCACGGGGTCATATGGGAGGTTAATATTTAGAAGTTTTAGGACCCACCATACTGTTTTCCACAGAGGTTGCACTCCCACCAACAGTGTAGTAGTGTTCCCTTTCCACTACACCCTCTCCAGCAACTGTGATTTTTTGAGTTATTGATAATTGCCATTCTGACTGGAGTTAGGTGGTATCTCAGAGTGGTTTTGATTTACATCTCCCTGATGATTAGTGAGGTTGAACATTTCTTCATGTGTCTGTTGGCTGCTCT
>CAUYQG010077564.1:0-12577 GCA_963574415.1 Tarsius wallacei | reverse complement strand
GCCTTTGGGAGGCTGAGGTGAGTGGATTGCCTGAGCCCGCGGGTTTGAGACCTGCCTGGGCAACTTGGCGAGACCTCATCTCTACAATAAATTTAAAAAATCAGCTGGGCGTGGTAGTGCGCGCCTGTAATTCCGGCTACTGGTATGGCTTTGGGGTAAGTATCCCCGGTGCCCAGCTGGTCGTGGGTGGGGTGGCTGGGTGCGGCCACTGCACTCCAGTCTGGGCGACATTGTTAGACTCCAACTCAAAAAAAAAAAAAAAAAAAAACCATACGAAAAATAGATTTCTTCTTCCCTATACAGAAATAAAATCCACCTGGAGCTGTTCAAGCAGGTGTGTGTGCGAACTGACTTGTTTCTACACTTTGAGAGTCACTGGAATTGGCATGGGCACAATAGTGGTATTCACCCATTCGAATGTGGATTAATTAGCGATTGTCTGTGCACTCACAGCGCCACGTTCTCTTTTGTTAGATGAGCTTGTACACGGATGGCGTTCTCCAGCAAGACTGACCTTCCGTGAGGGAGAGGCAGGCCAGACACCGAGCACCATGGCAGCACCATGTGCCCGGAGAATCCCTCTCCCTGGAAAATCTCTCCTTTGGGCACAGCATGAATATACACTCTCGCTATTCAGCCGAAAGTGGGCGATTTGCTCGGAGCCTTTGATTAATGCAAATAATTGCTACACTAAAGCAGCTCTGATGCTTGGGAGGCCATTAGCGGCGCACAGCTGCCATCCACCAGTAACACCCCGTGCATACTAAGATGATCCACGGCCTGATTCCGTAGCGTGAGCATACTGAATGTCCTGCGATGGAGACCGGACGCCTCGGAACTGAACGGGTCAGGGAGGGGGACGCAGGTGTTTGGGTGAGAGTGCCAGCGGAGGCGGTTGGGCACAATAGGTGACAGAAGAGGGTGTCCTCTCTCTCGGCAGGAAGGTGTGAGGGGGTTTTCCTTGCCAATCCCAAGGGGCATGGTTGACACTCCTGTAACCAGATGGGCTCACAAAAGAAAGGCAGAGCCACGAATTTAATCAAAGTGTTATGTACCACAGGAGTCTTCAAAAATGAAGGTTCCAAAGTCCCGGGAAAATCGCCCATTTTTGTGCTTACGTTCAGTGAAAAATGACAACTACGTAGAAGAAATGTGATTGGACAAAAGGGTGTGGTCTGACGGTCATGGCCAGAGTGGGAAAGCCAGCGCAGCCTGTGTGTCCTGGTCCTTCTCATCTCTTCCCGTCTTCCCTCAGGAACCTCTCTGCTATCAGACAGTGTAGGTCAGAGGGTTTCTTATGACACAGAAAGGCAAGAGAGTTAGAGTCTGTCTCCAGGTTGGATGTCTGGCTTTTGGGGAGAGGGGTTCGTTTCTGTGACTCGCCTTGGGGAAAAGGGATTCCAGTTCCTACAGCCTGCCTTCGAGAGAAGCGGGAGCAGGAGGAAGGATGGGAGAACGTCACAAAGAGACTTTCCTCCTGCGGCCCTTCCTCGGTCCTTCCGTCCAAAGCGCTCAGCTCGCCAAAGCGGTGCCCTTTGAGGTGTTGCTTTCTGAGCCCCAGCACTTCAAGAACAGTTTCTTTGACTTCTCTGGAATTTTATTCTTAAGCCAGTTTGATTTTGATTCTCACCAGTGTGGTAAGTAAGGAAGTGCGTGTCACCCTTGGATAAGGGAAAGTGAACGACTTGTTCGGACCACAACACTGACGCTTGGTAGAATCAGGACACAGATGGAGATGGTTCAAATCCAAGTCCAGGGCCCTTCCTACTTCAGAGAGTAGCAGCACTGCTCTCCGGTTAGAAGGATGTTAGGTGAGTTCATCTCGGATGACGATGGGCGCAGAGGTGGCACGTGTCTGAACTCTACAGGAGCGTTGAGCACTGTACACCAGGGTGGACATCCCGCTGGCCAGACTCTGAACATGGTGGTCTGGCATCCGTCTCCTCCGCAGGTGCACATCCTGCCTGGCGCACATGGTGTGTCTTTGGCCTGCTCTCTCCTGAACGGGCACTCCCGCTACACACTGCCTTTTCCTTGTCGCGATTGTTGACTCACTCCTCTTCCGATCAGCACTGTCCTTCCTTTTTGTTGCTGGGGAAGACTTTTAAGTAAGCTCGTCTGTCTCCCTTATGTTCACTTTAAAGATTCACTTCCAGAGAGTAACCACGTGCCTCTGATTTCCAGGTGGATAAGGACCTACCTCATCCAAGCCTTTCAGCAACGCTGCCTTCTATGGTCAGGTCTGGATCATGCGGAAGGCAGGAGGTCAGTCCTTGTCAAGCTACGGTCATAGTTAAAACTCAACTAAGTTAATATTCCACTGTTGAGGTGGACATCATGGTGAGATTCAGGCAAACCAAGATGGGAGGCTCCTCAAGAGGTCACGAGCTGATTGACCTGATTGCTGACCACCCGCCTGGACGAGTGGGGGAAAGGAAGGCTGGGAGGCGATGTCCCACCGAATCTACTGTGAGAGCTGGAAATGGACCGTGTCAAGCCCCATGCCTGGAGCAGAGGGGGCTCTAGGTAGGGGACATCTACCAGCATGTGCTCTGGGGGTTGAGACCACAGGTTCAGAAGTGAGGCTGTGGGGTCTTGCTCCCGGCTCTGTCCCCACCGTCAGGTGAAGCCCATCAACAGACCAGCTTCACCTCAGCTGTAACACAGAGATGGTAGCAGTATCCACACTCTAGGGTTGTTTGGGGGAATTAAATGAGTTAATACACATACTTTGCACAAGAAGATACTTAGTACTTGGAACATAGTAAAAGGTCAATAAATAAGGTTTGTCTATCAGATACACAAGGGCACCTGATCTCATATGACACCAGAAGAGACTTGGTGTTTAAGGAACTTAGAGTCTAATTGGGAAAGGCTCTACTAGTTATCTGTTTACCTATAAAAATTTGAATAATAGCAGGCAATCTTATATATCAGAAGGGAAAATATAAATATTGGTGAGTACTTTGTATTTAGCATAGGGTGAGATTTTTCTGCACTGAGTAACAGGACCTGCTGTCATGAGACTGGCTGAGTCAATGACTAGCACCATGCACGTTGAGCTTTCTGCAGCTGCAGGAGAGAGTGGGAAGGAGCTCTGGGGTCTTGTATGTGGTGGTTGTCAGGTGAAAAACATGCCACTGCAGACCTGAATGTCTGGTATGATACCTTTAGTAAGAAAAGAGGTTAAACAAAAATCTATATGGTTATTTGCTTATTTGTGAGATTAAAAAAAAACAGCACTAGAAAAATAAATCAGTTTTAATTAAAATAATACCTGTATGTTTTGGGGGATGAAACCTACGCTCCTTTGGGTACAATTTTTATAGCGTTTCAAGTTTTTGACCCTACAAACGTTTTACATATTCAAAAGACAATATTATTTCAAAAGATTCAAAAAAGACAAACCCCCAGGTGGAACACATGGAAAGAAATTGGTTGAATTCTAAATGAGAATAACAGGACCTTACAGAAAAAAGACTTATTCCAGTGACCTCGAGCACAAGGCTCTCTCTGTTGATTAGTGAGATATAGGGTTACAAACACTACAAAAAAATCTTACACTTCATTCAGTAGTGCTTTTTGTAAAGTGCTAGGTTCAGGGGTACACATGCGTGTTCGTGACACGGACATAGTGTGTAGTGGTAGGATTGGGTCTCAGGTGGCCTATTCCTCAGATGGTGAGCATCGTGCCCTACAGGCAGTTTCTGAACCCTAACTCCCCTTCTCCCTTATCAGTGTCCCCAGTGTCTATTAGTTCCATCTTTGTGACCAGTTAGCTCTGACATATTTTTGCGTGCTTTGTCAAAGATCAGCTGGTTGTTGGAATTTGGGTTTATCTCTGAATTCTCAATTCTATTCCATTGCTCCATGTGTTTGCTCTTGTACCAGTACGATGCTGTTTTGGGTACCACAGCTTTGTAGCATCATTTGAAGTCAGGAAATGTGATACCTCCAGCTTTGTTCTTTTTGCTTAGGATTGCTTTGGATACTCTGGCACTTTTTTGGTTCCATATGAATTTTAGGATTTTTTTTCCTAATTCTGTGATAAATTACATTGGTGGTTTGATAGGGATTGCATTGATTCTGCAGATTACTTTGGGTCATATGGTCATTTTAATCATGTTAGTTCTTCCAATCTATGAGCGTGGGATGTTTCTCCAATTTTTTTGCGTCCTCTACAATTTCTCTCATCAGAGTTTTGTTGTTCTCCTTGAAGAAATCTTTCACCTCCTTCGTTAAATATATTCCTAGGTACTTTAGCTTTTTGGCTGCTATTGTAAATGGAATTGAGTTCTCGATTTGATTCTCAGCTTGGCCGCTACTGGTTTATAGCAGTGCTACTGATTTGTGTGTGTTGATTTTGTATCCTGAAGCTTTGCAGAAGTCATTCATCAAGTACAGGAGTCTTTTGGAGGAGTCTTCAGGGTTCTGTAGGTAGAGGATTGTATCATCAGCATTCAGAGAGAGTTTGATTTCTTGTTTTGCATTATGGGTACCCTCTATTTCTTTCTCTAGCCTGATTGTTCTGGCTTGAACTTCTAGTACGGTGTTGAATAGTAGTGGTAAAAGTGGGCATCCTTGCCTTGCTCCAGTCCTGGGGGGGGGGGGGGTTGTTCAACTTTTCTCTATTCACGATGACATTGGCCGTGGCTTTGTTGCATATAAATTTTAATAATATTTTGAGGAATGTTCCCTCACTGTCTATTGTGCTTAGTGCTTTTATCATGAAGGGATGCGGGATTTTATCAAATGCTTTTTCTGCACCTATTGAAATGATCAGACGATTTTTGCTTTTAATTCTGTTTATGTAGTGGAATTTATGTACTGACTTGCATCCCTGGGATAAAACTCACTTGTTCATGATGTGTTATTTTTTTATGTGCTATTCAATCTGGTTTGCTAATATTTTGTTGAGGATTTTTGTGTCTATGTTCATAAGGATTATTGGTCTGTAGTTTTTTGGGTTTTTTGGTATCTTTTCCTGGCTTTGGTATCAGAGTGATACTGGACTCACAAAATGAATCAGGGAGGATTCCCTCCTTTTCAATCTTCGGTAAAATGGGTACCAGGTCTTCTTTGAAGGTCTGCTAGAATTTAGCAGTGAGTCCATCAGGTCTTGGACTCTTTTTTGTGGGAGACTTCTAATTACTGTTTCAATCCTGTTACTCACTATTGATCTGTTCAGGATTTCTACTTCTCCCTGATTCAAGGTTGAGGGCTTGCATGTAGGTTGTATGTTTCCAATAATTTATCCATTTTCTCTAGATTGTCTACTTCGATTGTGTAGAGATGTTCATAGTGGTCTTGAATTATCTTTTGAATTCCCATTGTAGCAGTTATAATGTCTCCTTTTTCATTTCTGATTGAGCTAACTTGAGTCTTCTGTCTTCATTACTTAATTAAGCTAGCTAGTGGTCCATCAATTTTGTTTACATTTTCAAAGAAGCAACTTTTTATTTCATTGATCCTTTGTATTGTTTTTTATTTCAATTTATCTTAGTTCTGATCTTTGTTATTTGCTTTCTTCTGTTAGCTTTGGGTTTGGTTTATTTGTGTTTTTCTAGTTCCTTGAGGTGTGATGTTGTGTTGTCAATATGTGATCATTCAATCTTATTAATGTAGGACTTAAGCACTATAAATTTTTCTCTGAGTACAGCTTTTGCTGTGTCCTAAAAATTTTGATAACTTCTTTCATTGTTGTCACTCATCTCAAGGAATTATTAAATTTCCACATGAATTTAATTGTTGACCCAAGGATCATTCAGGAGCAAATTGTTTAACTTCTATGTCTTTGTTTGGTTTCATGAGCTCTTGGAGTTAATTTCCCATTTTATTCCACTGTGGTGTGAGATGGTGCTTGATATGATTTTGATTTTTTTTGAATTTATTGAGATTATTTGTGGCCTATCATATGGTATATTTTAAGAAATGTTCCATATGGTAATGAGAAAAATGTATATTCTGTATTTTGGGGGTGGAATGTTCTGTAGCTGTATGTTAGTTCCATTTGCTCTAGAGCCCTGCTACCTTCCATGTTTCTTTGTTGACTTTCTGTCTTGAGGATCTGTCTGTTGCCGTCAGTGGAGTGTTGAAGTCTCCAACTATTATTATATTGCTGTCTATCTCTCTTTTAGGTCTAGTAGAATTTGTTTTATAAAGCTGGAGGCTCTGGTGTTATATTTATACATATATATTTATATATATTATATATATATTTATAATGTATATTTAAAATTGTTATTTCTTCTCATTGGATTGATCCCTTTATCATTATATAATAGCCATTTTTGTCTCTCTGTTTTTAATATTGTTAATTTATGGTCTGTCTTATGTAATATAAGAATGACTACTCCTGCTCATTTTTGGTTCCCATTTTTGTGGAATATTTTGCCCCACCCCTTTACCTTGAGCCTATAGGAGTCTTCGTGTGTTAAGTGGATATATTTAACAGCAGAGGATACTTGAGTTGTTTTTTTAAATCCATACTGCCAGTCTATATTTTTTTAGTGAGGCATTGAGACCATTTATACTTATAGTAAATTTACATTTACATTTAGATGATATATAAGGCACTATTCTATTCATCACACTGGCATTTATCTGGTTGCTTTGATTATTTCTTTTCTCTATTGTGTTGGTGCTCTATAAAGCCTGTGAACTCTATGATTTCCAGCGTTTTTCTACTGGTGTATTTCAAATTTTTGTTTCAGTATTTAAAACTCCTTTGACATTTCTATTAAAAATATTCATAATAATAGCTGGTCTAGTGGTGACAAATTCCCTCAGCATTTGCTTTTCTGTGAAAGACTTCATTTCTCCTTCATTTATGAAGCTTAGTTTTGCATGATGCAAAATCTTTGGTTATTCTTATCCTTAGTTATTCTGTTTGAGGAGGTTGAAGATGGGGACCTAATTCTTTGTGGCTTGCACGGTTTCTTCTGAGAAGTCTGCTGTTAGTCAGAGAAGTTTAGCTTTGTAAGTTATTTGATGGTTTTATCTCACTGCTCTTAAAATTCGTCCCTTCACATTGATTTTGCATAGCCAGAAGATTATATGCTTGGAGACAACTTTTTGTAGTGAATCTTCTAGGAGTTTTTTTGGGTTTCTTATATCTGGATGTTTAGATCTCTGGCAAGGCCAGGAAATTTTTCCTTTATCGTTTCCTCAAATAGGTTTTCCAAACCTGTTGCTTTCTTTTCTTCCTCAGGAGCACCTATGATTCCTAGGTTTGGAAATTTTACATAATCCCACATTTTTGGAGACTTTTTTCCATTTTCTTGATTCTTTTTTCTTTATTGTTGTCTGATTGGGTTAATTCAAATGCCTTGTCTTCAAGTCTGAGATCCTTTCTTCTGCCTGTTCTAGTCTACTGTTAAAACTTTCCACTGCATTTTGTACTTCCTTAAGTGTGTCTTTCATTTCCAGAATTTCAGCTCTTTTTAAAAAAGATGTCAATTTTTTGGAGAATTTTTCGTTTGTGTCCTGAATAGTTAAAAAAAATTTTTTTTAATTTTGTTTTTTAATTTTCTCCTGAATTTCATTGACAGATCTTATCATCATCCTTTTAAATTCTATGTCTGAAATTCCAACAATTTCATTTTGGTTAGGGTTCATTGCTGAAGAGCTGATGTGGTCTTTTGGGGGTGGTGGAGATCTCTGTTTTTTCATTATCAGAATTACTTTTCTGGTTCCTTCTCAACTGGGTAGACGATTTCTTCTGATTTGTGGTTGGCAGGAGGCTGACATAGGCACTGTGGGGCTCCCTTGTATAAATAGAGCCTTGGTGTGGTGAGTTTCTCTGTTGCCAGATGTGGCAGCCCTGTGCTCACAGTGGTTCACAGTGTGTCTTGAGTAGCTGAAATGTCTTGGGAAGTATTGCTAACCGGGGTTTGGGATCAGACCTTCTCCAAAGATGACATATTATATCCAATGTAGTGGGCTGTGCTGTTGACCTCTGCCAGGAGGTGGTGCTTGTGGGAGAAAGTCAGCTCTGATGGTGAGGGTGGGGCTTCTCTTTGGCAAATGTTTCAAGAACGTGCTCAGCCAGCCTTAGGCCAAGGGCAGGGCTCTGGGGAATTCCGATTTCTCTGTCTGTTTTGAGCCTTCAAGGAAATGCAGGGAGAAGAAGGTGGAGCATCCTGCAAGGGTGCACTCTTAGCTGTCCCAGTGGGGATTAGAAGGGAGTGGCAGGCCACTGGGGTGAGACCGTTGTGCAGAGCAGACCCAGAAGAGTGTGCCCGGGGAGTGAGAGGTTTCTATGGCCACGGTCCCACCCAGCCCCTGCCTTGGCCTCAGGCAATCTATGACCTCAGTGTCAACGTTCAGCCAGCCTCAGGGCCTTGGGTGTGCTCAGGCAATCTGCCCAGTCAGGAACTGTCTGCAGCCACAGAGTTTGCCCTTGGGGCCTGTCCTATCCCAGGCTAGCTGGAAAGTAACTGCTCCACCCTGCAAGGGTTGAGTTCCTGGGAAGTGGCGGCTTATGATTTTGGAGACTTTTTCCCTGCACTACTCCATGGCAGAGCTGAGCTGTGGGGTAGGCAGTTTCCCTGGGGTCCCACAAGGCCCAGGGAGCCCAGCAAATTTGTGCCAGGAGCACAGAACTCCTGAATTCCATCACTCACCTTCCCCACTGCATCCGGAGGGTGTGGTGGGCTATGGTGGTGTAGACAGGAGACCGGCCAGTTTCAGCCCAGGTTGGTAGATTTTTCTTCTTATTGTTTGCTTTAAGTGGTCATTATCACTCCTTTGGAGACTCGTGGGGCATGCTGCTGGATCTATTCTTCTCAGGATTCTGAGGAAATGTATTCATTCGGTAGTTTTGTCGTTAGTATTAATATTGCTGCTTTAGTTTTGAAATTCTTTTGTGTGTACAGTTGTATAAAACAAATTAAAATGTTAATGTTGTTGGAAACAAAGGTGTTATAATAAAATACAAAATGAAAGACAGTAAGAACTGTAATTTAAACTTAAGCTGAAAAATATCATATGAATTTGGGTTTCTAAAGTCCCAACAGTGTAGAAACAACATGCTCCCATAGTGTGAGCACATCTATCATGGGTCTTGTCACCTAAATGCCACGCCCCACTCAAAGGAGCCAGAACTCACTAGGGAAACGGCTAATGTCAGACCTGGGGTGGAGTCATGCATGCAAGGGACACTTGGTGCCAGGAGACAAAGCAGCACTCCAAGGCCAACAGACATACTGGAAGGATGTGGAGCTTCCCCTCTGGCACATGTCTGTGGCAACTTGAGCAGCACAGGAATGGACTTTATAATTGAGTGTTAAGCTCTGAATACATGAACACCACAAATCCACGCAGAGAAAGAGAAAGTCACTAGACAACATTGGAGGTGGCTGCTACATTTACTCTTAACTCTAAAATGTGGTGCCTAAAAACAAAGCAAAAAGCTCTCCGATTTCAGGAAGAACTATGTTTCATCCTTTGTTGAGAAAATACTCTTCTCTCTCAAAACGACAACAACAACAACAACAAAACAAAAAAAACTCCCCCCAAAGTAAATGTAGAAAAATAATGATATTAGAAAACCACCACCTGCAGCCTCCAATGAAACTCTTGATTAGACGAGAGTCATACATGGATGTGAAGACCGTTAGGGGAGAGGTTATTGGGGTATGGCAGATTTCAATGGTGCCAAAGAGTCAGCCCCTGGGTTTATTGCTAATTGCAGAGGGAGAACACGCCTTCATAATCAAGAGACACAAGGTTGATGAACAAGTGTCATGAGTGTGGGGACAGCCCAGTGTTACGTGTGTCCACAGCCATGCCCATAAAGACTTCACATCTCCGGTCAGCATTCTTGTCCAAAACATTTAACCTGAACCTACTCAGACCTTTCAAACAGACTTCCAGCTTATAGTAAATCAGTTGCCACTGTGAGGAATCATCAGATGAAACATTTGACCAAAAAGGTGGCCAGATATTTCCCAAAGGTCTGTGGCGTGAGGAAAACATAAAGGTGGCGAATTGTGTCAGAGAAAAGAGACTGAAGAGACGAACAGAGTCAGTGTGAGGGCCCTGATTGTTATTATTTATTTATTTATGAAGACCAGCTCTAAGAGATGGTCCGAGCCCCCAGGGGGATTAGAGAAGTATATATGCACTGAATGAGAGCTATTATAATGGAATTATTAATTTTACATACAATTTTGCAGTGATAGAGAAGTAAAGAAGAATGCCTTTATTTTTAGGGATTATTCCCTGGGGTATCTAGGAATAGCGTGTTACGTCATTTGCAACTTACTTTATCAAAATAGCAACTGCATACAGATGCTCCCGGCTTATGACGGGTCACGCCCAGATCAACCCCATGGTTGGCTGAAAATATTGTGGGCTGAGAGTGCATTTCCGAGCCAGGACTTTGCGAACGTATGACGGGTTCGTGTGGACTCATGGTCAGTGGAGGAGCCCGCCGAGGGCATCTTGCCCCTCTTGTCCAAGCACTGTCGTGGCGCCAAAGCATCATCAAGTTCAAAACAAGTGGAGCCCTTGCGAGTTGGAACCCTGGGCGTGTGCTGGTGTGGTTGCCAGCGAAGCAAGTGTGGGAGAATGGTGGTCCTTGTCTAGCCTAGGCGGTTGGCAGATGGATGTGCATTACGCCTAACACTTCTGGTTATTCTGTATGTTCGAAATTTTTCATGACCCCAGGTTGGGGCAAGAGGGAATTCTCAGTAGCTGTTTCTAGTGACTGTGAAATGCCTATGGTATTGACAAGCTCTTCTGTCGGGTTTCAGTCAGGTGTAAATCACATCGGTGGCACCATGGTCAGTGCAGATTTCTGGATTCTGTGTCTCTCTGGCACAGAATGTATTTCTGAGCTTTTACATTCCAGGTCAGATGAGCTGTGAGAGAGTCTGTCCCTAGGAACGCTGGTCTGTGCCGTTCTGTTGGACTGTGGTCTCTGCTCCCTGAAGAAGGCCCTCTGCAGCCTGTTTCCTCTGATCAGCTTCCTTCTCCCTGACCTGCTGGGTAAGTGGATTCCATGTAAATGAAAGCTTGTTTGCAAAATTAATGCTGCATGGCTCTTGGGGTTTGAGTAGGTGGCGATGCCCCTCCCTTGTTTAAGGGGTTTATGACTAGAGCGACCGACTTAGGCTAAGGGATCCAACAGGAGGGAAAACAGCTATGAAAATGGACCCCAGAAATGAGGCAGATCAGGGTTTAGTTTCACACGGCCTCCCAGGCCTCGACGTGAGCCTGACACTGAGATTCCACCCGAACCAGCACTTGGAACGCCATGCACTGGCTCACTTCCTGCTCGTGGTCTGTGTGTGTGCGTGCCTGTGTGTATGAGTGTGTCTGTGGGAGAGAATGTGTGTGAACACGTGTGTGAGCGTGTGTGTGAATGTATGTGTGCTTGTGAGTGTGTGAGTGCGTGTGAGTTCGTGAGTGCGTGTGAGTGTGTGAGTGCGTGTGTGTGCATGTGTTTCTGTAGGCACCCCCTTCCTATGCTGCTCCCACCCCCACCGCAGAAGCTTCTCCCTCCCCCCCACCCCTGTGCCGCGTCCCTCTGCACAGCTGGGCTCCCGCTGTCACTCATTAACCACTGCAGCCTTCTGGAGCCCTGGGTCCCTGTCCCGGCCTGGCTGTCCGGCCACTCAGTGCCAAGAAACTTGCCGAGACCCCAGAGGAGTATGTTTGTCCCTGTCGCTGCTGCCCTGAGGCTCTGGCCCCAGCCAGGGAAAAGCTCTTAGAGTGGGAACCTCTGGGCCCATGGGAAGGAGGGTTCGCGTGACTCCTCCCCACGCGACAAAAGGGGCCCGTGAGGAGGAAGCAAGTGCTCATCTCCACTGAAAACCAAAAGTAGAGACCAGGTCGCTGCTCTCATTGTATTTAAGGAAAATGATTATTTGCTTGAATTTGGAACAAAAAGAGACACCAGAAGGGAGACATCAGCAACTTTCAACCCCATTTGGCAATTTTGTTTCTGAAAACCCTGTTGCCAAGTGAAAAGTCATTAAGCAGAAACAATCTTCCCCTTCTGTTTTAACTGGAAAAAGTTGTGACATCTTCCAGTTAACCCAAAATACCTAAACAATACTGACAGGTAGAAAAATACTATTAACTGAGCAACGTAGACAAATTTCTGTGACTGAAACAATTTGACATACACGAATACCACTGACATAGAACACGTGATGCAATGACGTTTATTGTACTGGAGGCTACTCCCCCCACAACGGAGACGAGGGAAGGGAGGGAGAGTCTTGAAGGGTGGGGACGCAGGCGAGCAGCTTCCAGCAGACGGCTCCCTGGGACTGCAGCCATCGTGCTCTACCGCATGTAGAAATGAAGCTGTGGCTCATAGAAGACTCTAGAGCCAAGCCAAGTCTGGACATGAGGGACTTCTGAACCACACAGAGACAATGCACAGCACAGTGGACAGTTGTAGCACGTGACCAATGCAAGCTCTGCCCCAGTACTCTCCCTCTCCCCTCCCGAAGTCCATCTTGTCCTGATGTTCAGCTCCTGTGACCCATTCTCACCCCTCGAGTACGAACACGCACGTGTCTGTTGAATGTTATGGAATAAAACTTTCCTCACCCTCCAGGCT
>CAUYQG010077562.1:0-24314 GCA_963574415.1 Tarsius wallacei | reverse complement strand
CGCCTCAGTCTTCCAAGTAGCTGGAACTACAGGCGTGAGCTACCACGCCCAGCTAATTTTTTGATTTATTGTAGAGACGAGGTCTTGCCAAGTTGCCCAGGCGGGTCTCGAACCCGCGGGCTCAGGCAATCCACTCACCTCAGCCTCCCAAAGCGCAGGATTACAGGCTGAGCCACCGAGCCCGGCCTAGCCTGTTTTCATCTCTTCAAACTTAGATTATTGAACCGATTACTTCTTCCTAGAGGTTTTATTCCACTACTCAAATGTATACATTGTAATCTCATTCATTTTCTTAGAATCTGCTTTTCAAAAGTTCCCTCTCTGTTCACCACACTATGGATGAATATTTATTCTTTATAGAATGATTATCAGACTCCTTATTTTGACCTGAAAAGCCCCTGCAATCTTGTTAAAACTATTCTAAATCCTGCTTTTCACTCTTCCTTTCAAAACTCTCCACCTGACCACAACTTTACCAAATGTTCCAAGCCAATGGCCATGAGAGTATTTATTTATATAGGAGTAAACAAACTCCTGTGTGTTTATTGTGCCTTCTTTCAGCCTCTTGCCCCCTAAAGTCCATCTGTCTCTCCTCTCTGACAAGGGTCGTCACAACCTTCATGAAGACAGCCAGCTATGAATCTTGCCCTTAGACATAAGAATGACCCAAGAACCTGGGATTAGCCAGATATGGTGATTCTTCAGTTTTCCCAAAAGAATGGAGAAAGTCAGAGCCCAAACACGAGACAGGTGAGTAGCCTGGAGAACCATTGTCACTCTGTCTTCAAGGGTAAACATTCATTGTCAAATGAAACTTTGCTGAGTTTTCAGAGCTTTATTTATTATACTAACTTGACCAATTCTAAGTGTGGTTTATGTAAGGAATCTTAATGTTGGATAAGACTTCCTGAAACCAAGTCTCTGCCTGACCCTCCTAAAGCTTAAATCAAGTCCTAACATTTAAATCAGCATTACTTTCATTGATTACACTTACAGTCATCCTTTTAGTCTCTACTCAGTATTTGTTGCACCAATTTCTTAGCACAGATACTTTACATTTTTTTCCTAATCAAAAAGTTTATTTTATTTTAGATTAAAGAAGGTAACTGTGCAGGTTTGTTACATGGGTATCGCTTGATGGTAAGATTTTGGTTTGCATTGAGCCATCACCCAAATGGTGATCATGGTAACCACTGGGTCCTTTTTCAACATTTGCCCTAATCCCTTCCCTCTCCATTGAGGAGTCCTCAATGTCTGTTCTTCTAATTTTTATGCCCTTGTGCACACAATGTTTAGTTTTCACTTATAAGTAAGGAATGCAGTATTTGGTTTTCTGTTTCTGTGTTCATTTGCTTAGAACAATGACCTCCTGCTGCATCCACGTTGCTGCAAAGGACATGATTTCATTCTTCTTTATGGCTGTATAGCATTCTATGGTGTGCATTTTCTTTATCCAATCCACTGTTGATGAGTACTTAGGTTTGTTCCATGTTTTTGCCATTGTGAGTAGTGCTGTGATAAACATACAAGTGCAGGTGTGTTTTTGGTAGAATAACATGCTCCTTTGGGTATATTCCCACTAGTAAGATTGCTCAGTTAAGTGGTAAATATACTTTTAGTTCTTTGAGAAATCTCTAAACTGAGCTAGCTTATATTTCCACCAATAATATATGAGTGTTACCCATAACCTCGCTAACATTGGTTGTTTTTTGACTTATTAATAATAGTCATTCTAACTGGTGAGGGATGGTATTTCATTGTGGTTTTGATTTAAATTTTTATGATGGAGCATTTTTATAATATATTTGTTGGCCCCCTGTATGTCTTCTTTTGAGATGTCTCTGATCATGTCCTTTGTCCCCTTTCTAATGGAATTATTAGTTTTTTTCTGTCAATTCATGTAAGTTTCTTATAGATTCTGGATATTTGTTGGATGAGTAGCTTGCAAATATTTTCTCCCATTCTGTAGGTTGTCTATTTATTCTGTTGACAGATTTTTGCTGTGTCAAAGCTCTTTAGTATAATTAGGTCTCCTGCATTTGCGGCATTTGCTTTTGAGGACTTGGTCATAATGTACAGAGGACTGTTCCCTAAGCTTTCTTCTAGGATTTTTACAGTGAAAAGCCTTACAGTTAAGTCTTTAATTAATACTGAGTTAATTTCTGTATTCTTTTGATGTTAGTTATCTCTTGGTGACTAGGTTTTCCCTTCACAGTTCAGTTGTAAGCTTCTGAGGACATTTCTTGAAGCTTCTTTCTTTGTAGTGCTACAGTACTGCCCTATTCTCATTAATCACCCAATTCATACTTCCTAAATAAATTACTTTGAAATCGTGAGAGATTTATTTACTAACTCTGCATGTCTGAATCTTAGCATAACAAGACTGCATTACTTTAGTGTTTGTAGTGAATATTCTATTCCCTAGCTTTTGATATGGAAATGTGTCAACCAAATTGTCTGGTGTTTGGTTGAGTCAAACCACTTGAAATTGTGTTCTACTATTTTTGTTCATTTGGAATGGGAGTTTTAAATTTTTTTACCTTGAAATAAAAATCCTAATCCTTAGTAGAAGAAACATGAATGGAATTAGTAATGCCAATAAAGGAAGAGTAAAAGGATTCATAAATTGCAAAAAGCATACATTTCTTGATGTTGGAATTGCAAATTGCTATGCTCCTGCTGTACTGTGTTCTCAGTCAAACTGATGGAAATGCTTTTATCAAAATCCAAACAAGAGCTTTATTGTGTTTTTGACCAAATGTTCTTTCAAAAATTGTTCCAGCATTTCATCACTGTAGTTATTGCTACGTGAATATGTGTATTTTGTTATTTCAAAGGGAAAATGCCTTTGGTCAACATGTCTCTTTCACTCTGCATAGTATACTCTTCACCTAAAAGGGGAAATATAAGTTGGTTAAAAAGACAATAAACTATATGAGTTTCACTTTGATTCTACCTTAGAAACTGTGTGTGCATGTTCAATTTTATTGGTTAAGTAGAGGTCTACAATTCCTTATGTTCAATTACAAAAACCCAAAAACTGCTCTAAATGCATATGGAGCTAGTTATAATCTGCACCCCATGTTAAATGTTTGACAGTAAGGCACTGTCTTGTATACCCCTGAAATGTTCTGTAATGTGGAAAAATTATTAATTCTGAAGCACATCAGTCCCCAATAGGTTTAGTAAAGGGACTGTTCCTATAATGCATAAACATGGTTTGAATAACTCAAATATTATAGAATGGGTTCAAATAGAAAGTATACCATACTTATCTTCAGCCTCCATCTACTTCTTATATCAGTTGTCCTAAATTATGACACTTCATATGTTTTATTTGTATGAATCATAATTTTCATATAAAATTATTGGGCATGTTTCCATCATTTTCTATTTACCTTTTTTTATACTTGAGAAAACAAATGTAAATAAGATTGCTCACATTTAAAAAAATTATTCTATTGTTTAAATGGTTTAGTTTGAAATAATTACTCAATTCTAATTTAAATATTTTTGTCTCAATGTGCTTTTGATTTAAGGCTTTATTCCTTGGATCTCATGTCTACCAACTTTTTGGATTTTTTTTTTTTTTAAATACTTGAGTATGTACTGCACTGATTTTTTTTCTCCAAATGTAAAAGGTAAGTGAAAGTAATCTTGGCTCTATAGTGTCTGAAATTGACTATATGTGTCTTGAATGACTGTTTAGCAGGGCATCAAATTATAGTTTCTAAATCTTCTTTTCTCTGTAAGCCTCATAAAAGTTGTGCATTTAGTTTTTAAACATCTACAATATAGTTTTCTTTTACATTTGTCATTTGTCATTGTCTTAACACACACACAAAAAGGAAAAATTTACCTTGAAAATAAATATTTAAGGAAATAAGGAAATAAACTTTGGCAGATCCACCCAAAATATTCTCCACCATGGCATTCTTAGTCTTTTTTTTCTTTATTCTTCACCCTCACTGTATTGCTACCACTAATTCTCTAATAGTTAACATACATCATCATACCTAGAATCAAAGTAAGTTGTTTGAGTTCATTTTAGAGAAAGATGGTTTTTCAGCCTTTTTTTACTGTAGTCTTTATATTATTATATCTCAGTTGTTTTATTAAACCAATATTTTATGAAAGTGAAAACAATAATGTGCTTCGTTCTACTAAAATTTTATCTCAGGTGATTCAAATTTGATTTTGATCCTTTATTTTCACCCTCTAGAAATGAAATGGAAAAGGGATCTAACAAGAGCAATAACCCATCTTTTATAGTTTGCCTAACAAAATGATTTTAAATTATTTATGAATTTCAAAGGTTAATGAATTCTCCATTTCTAAAATTTCTGTGTTTGTACCAGTTAAGCACATTTAGCTGCAAATATCTTTGTTCTGTTTTAAAGAAGTGACCTTTGAAAACATAAATTCCACCCTCCATTGCCCACCTTATTTCCTCCAGTGCCAGTTCCAATAAAAATGGGAACTTTCACTTCAGAGCAGCAGGTCCTAATACTAATCAGCCTCATTTAGTTAAACTTCAAATAATTCTAATTTAAAATTTATTTAAACATTTAATAAACTTTAATTCATATTTTAGGTCTTTGAAAGAGAGTTTCATCTAATAGGCAAATGGACAGGTAATTTAAATAAATAATTTATTTATTCATTGGAGCCAGTAGTAATGCTTGGGAAGAAAGTATGGACTGTAGGATAAATTATTGCATTGGTTCATTTCAAATAACAATTTCCCAAATACTTATTTCATTTCAAAGACTTATTCTTAAAGAACTTAAATATTTGAAATTAACTCCTCGCCTGATGGACTTTGGATCTATTTGACTTGTTATTTGAAGCAATAGAGCAAGCTATTCAATCTCCATCCGTCTTTCAGATTAAGATATAAATTTAATTTCCTCCACCACTCCCTGCTGAAAAATACCCTCCAAATATCACTTAGTAATAGAAAAAATATAAAATGCTAAACATTTTATGTATCTCCTACATAAACCATTCTGCTCTAAGAATATATGTTCATACAAAACAAACATGACGTCCTGAGAAGTATGCTATATTTAATGCTCCTTTAAAATGCTCTTAAACATTACTTAGCTTTTTTAATACTAAAATTGTTTTAAATCTCTGTCTATCTCTCATCATCTCTTTTGTCCTCATATTTTAAAATTATTTTGCATCAACTATTTTCAAACCAGTGAAAATTAGAAAAGGAAATAAAAAATTTAAATGGTTAGCAAACACTATTTACACAGTGTTTTCCTGTATAAAAGTTAAAGTTTGGTTTAATATTCCTTATCACACAATACCATAAAAATGCTCTAATAACATTGTATGGAGTTCTCAGTGGGCATCAATATGGGGCATAAACCCAGAGGATACATGAATAATCACTGGCATGTGAAGAAACCATGACAGTTATATATGTATTTAATATCTGAAAGTACGAAATACACCACACTTTACATATGTGCAGGGATTGACACCAACCTCACAGTAGGGTACTGATAGGAGTTCCCTGCTTCCGAAGTTCACTTTATAATATTGTTATTTGTGGTCAGGTTTGCCTGACTGTTCAAGTAATCTAAGGATTTTGTTTCTGATTCAGCCATATTATTGTTTCAAAAGATAAAATATATTAAAAATTTCTGCTAAAAACTGAATTGAATGGGTTTACCAGATCTTTCTCTCTCTTCTAATATTGATTGGGATTGTATAGAATATTCAATTTAGAAAACATTGACATATTTACTATCATCAATCCATGAACATAGTAGATTGTATAGTTAATTTAGGATTTCTAAAATTCTTTTCAGTAATGTTTGACACAGTCAGAATATACGTTTTGTATGTATTTGATTAGTTTGTATAAAGAAAAGGAAGCTTTACTTTTTGTAAGACTAGTTTCTATTAAACTACATTAAACATCACATATAATGGTGAAATGCTAAAACTTTTTCCCTTTGATTCCATTTATGATTAGGAACAAGGTGAGCTATTCTCAACAATTCTACTTAATGTTTTATGTGCTATCAGTCCAGTGCAATAAGGAAAAAGGGAAAAAAGTATAAAAATTGGAAAGGGAAAAATATCACTGTCATTTCGATATAAGAATATGTACTTAGAAAACTCAGACAAATCTTCAGATAAATTATTATAAATAATAAATAAGCTCCACAAGCTTGCTGGGTACAAATTAATATGTGGAATAGCCAACAACAATCAGTTAAAAGTAAGCATTTAAAAATATACCATTCACAATAGTGTAAAAAATGTCAAATGCTACAAAAATGCAAACACGCATGCGCCAGGAAGCATGCAAAACCCATTCATGGCAGCATTACTCATAATAATCCCAAAGTGAAACAAACCCAATGGCCATCCAGAGTAAAATGGATTAATTATGCTATAGTCATTGAGAGGACATCATGAGGTAAAGTAAGTGAAAGAACAACACTAGTGGATCACAAAACTTGGTGTTGCTTGAAGGAGCCACGCTTGATTACATACTGTCTGCTCTGGTTTTTATATGTTCACAAAGAGCACCCCCCCCAATACACACACACACACACACACACACACACACACACACACACACACACACATACACACACACACACACACGATAGCATCCTACTGGAAACTTTGGAGGGGAGATAGAGGAGGCATGTGGTCTTTTTGTGCTAGATATGTTTATTTCTTGATTTGCACTGAGTTTGTGCAGATTTTTACCTTGACCTGCACATGTGCTATGGGTTTGGTGCCTCCTTCGCTGTGAGATGTGCAGAGTCCATGGCAAGGATTTGGAAAATCTTTTGTTCCCCAGAGGTAACCATCTAATTAATCACAAAGTAAAGTGCTATACAATTTAAAAATGAGTAATATGTTCTTCCTTTACAGGCTTACTAAAACTTCCCAAATACATAAAGCTTTCTGTAAGGAAAAGTAACTGTCAGTATTAGGCTACATAGTAGATATTTTCAACAAAATATTTCCCATGGCTTCTCAAGGTAAAGCTGACATTTTAACTGGGCAAAAATGCATCTATGTTTCTAAAGAAATGAATGCTGTTGGAAAGTTTTATGACAATCAGTGTTTGGAGATGTTTTCATTATTATGTGATTTTAGTGTTCCAAACTTTGTTAAGTAAGCCAAACTACAAAATATTACACATTAATTGATCACCTTTAAAATATATGGAAGTAGAATCTCCTAACTCGATTGTTTTTGTCTCAATAAAGAGATTCACTGAATTTTTATTTAATTTATTAAAAACAGTTTCCAGATGGTTTGCAGGAAAAATTGATATTAGAGAAGATGAAAATTTACCAGCAAAATCACAAGAAAACATTTTCATTATTGCCAGATAGGGCTGAAGTGACTACCATGATATAAAAAGTATAGCCAAATAATTGTTTTAGTTATTAGATCTGGCAACTTTGAAAGATATCTCTTTCTATATTATAGCAGCCATTGAATCAAGCAGTGGAATAAGTTGAACATAGAGCACCAGTTCCAAATCCTTATACCAGAAAGTGCTGGATTAAGAATTTCAAAAGTAACACATCGTATTTCATCACACTGTTGTCTCAGAAAATTTTATATTAGAAATGTTGACATGAGCAAAAGCCATATATACCGTTAAATAAATCATTTATTTAAAAAAATGCTATGTATTTTACTTTTAGTCATTCTTTGCTAATTTTTATTTTGTATGTATATAACATATATTATGTATATATTATAACATAATATATAACTTTATGCATAATTGTGTGATACACATTATCATAAAGTTATGTAGCAATATATAGTTATATAACATATATAACTAAACCAACAACACATATTATGTATAAATAAACAAGTATATACATATAGGGGTTTCCTCAGATTTTAATATACAGAGTGAGGGGTCAAACATTGTTTGATACACTGCTGTATACCTTAGTACTAAAATATTGATGGTTTTCAATGTAGTTTTTAGTTTGTTTATTTATTTGTTGTTTGAAAGATGTGGGGTACAATTCAGGGTTAGGTACACAAGTTTTTAATTTTTTTACTTTAAAAAATTGGTTTTGAGAACAGTAGGTAAAAGGAGACAGTAGGTTGTTAACAGTTCAGGTACTTTTATTTTTACATATTTAAACGTAGTCACCTTCAAAGTACTCTCCATGTGATGCAATGCAGCTATTGAGATGCTTTTTCCACTGCTCAAAACAGTTCTGAAATTGTCAATTTTTATGCCTTTCAGTGCATCTGCTGTTTCTTGTTTCACCTCTTCCACATAGGCAAAATGTTTCCCTTTGAAGCCTTTTTTCATATGGGGAAACAAAAGAAAAGTCGCTCTGGACAAGATCAGGCAAATAGTGAGGCTGTGGCACAGGGACATGCTGTTTGTGGTCAAAAACTGCTGAGCACTCAGAGTGATGTGGGCAGATATGCTGTCATGGTGGAAAAACCAGTCACCTGTTTGCCACAACTAGGGACATTTCTTCCACAAATCATGATGTAACTATCTCTAAACTTCCAGATGAAAATGTTAGTTGACTGATCCAGAGGAACAATTTCCGAGTGTACTACAAGGGGCCTGCTCTCTAAAAGATAAGTTCTGTTTTTTGGGGAGTACCCCCTTGTCTATAAGCCTTGGATCCAGTGTACATGGATAGATCCCAATAGAGGGTCCCAATTTGCTCCAAAGACAATGAAAACATCTCCAAGCAACTATTCTTAAAATGCCCCTTTGGAGAAGATAATCTTTTCAAGTTCTTCCTTGAGGATTTTTTTTTCAGAATACAGCATATACAGGGGTGTCAAAAATGTATACACATTTTAAGTTTCACATTCACTCAAAAGATGACATTAATTAAATGAATGCTAGGATCACCATGTGACAGGTAGGGCAGTCAAAGAAAATGGCGGCAGCACGGTTGAGCAAATGCCATCCTACACATTGCCACCATAATTTAATTTGACTTTGAAAATTAATACATATATAATGTCTCCTAAAATGTGTATACATTTTTTGGTACGCTCATATAAAGGAGCCCAATTCTAACACATACTCCAATATGGGCAGAGAAATGGGAGAATCTCAGGTCTCAATTTGTAGAAAGAACAAGTTTCATGGACACCTCTGTGCATTCACTATTTTTTATTTTTTATTTTTCTGAACAATCACCACATCAGGGTACTTCAAATGTTGGGGTGACTTTGTAAATATATATATAGAAATTAGAAAGAAATTAAAATTTCAAGCATGCAGATATATGGATGAAAAGAAAAAAACAAGCATACGAACCCCATTCACAGACTCAGGAAGGCTTTACTAGTTCACAGAGATTATACATGTGCTACCTGTGTGGTGATCATAGTGATGTTACGAAGGATCGTCTCCCAACTCTGGCATCCTCAGCAGGCTAGTGAGGTCTTTTTGTATTCTTATGATCACAAGAAGGCTCACCAAACCCACAGAAGAGGGTTTGAATACTCCCATTATTTTAATCCAGGTTATTTGTTTTTGGTAATGTCAACCCGAGGGAGACCATGAAGTCTTTTCATGATGTTCATATTGTTACCTTTAGTACTCCTTCCTGACTCCAAATGAACGCATATGTTGATGCTACGTAGTACTATGTAATACTCAACTAATGCTGTGAGATTCTAGATTCTTTTAGCAGATCTGTTCTCAAACAGATCTGGGAGTTGTTTTGCTACTTCTCACATTTTTTATTTTAAAATAATTATGTAATCATATATTAAGCACACTGCGAACAAGAAACTGTCTTATGCACTTTATATGAAGAAGTCCATTACGTTATCAGGCTAACCTGGTAATTTTTTTACAGATGAGAAAACCACAGCTCAAAGAAGTTGAGTCACTGGTATAAGGTGACACAACAAGAGAGGGGTGGAAGTGGGATTTGAATATCATGGCCACCTGCTCCTGTGGTGGTTACAAGGTAGCACTAAGAAATCTTGAAGAGGTGTCCTTCCCTTGCCTCAAGTGCCACGCTGATCAGGCTAAACAGGACACAAGAATCACTGAACAGGCAGCATATCACTGAGGACAAAGACACCGAAACTGCAACTAGCTGAACCACATGTGAGCCTAGCATACAACTTCTTCATCTGTACTAGCGGTGTTCAAGCTTTTGGCTTTCCTGGGCTGCATCGAGTGAAGAGGGATTGTCTTGGACTGCACATCACTTAAATAATATAGTTAGTGTATAAACATAATAAGACTTCTCTTATTTTTTATGTATTTATTACGAAGTTTAGAAAAATGAAAACAATATAAAATTAGTGGGACATTTGATCTTGTTTTTGTAAAACTAATCTGTCAATGTCTGGTTTGATGAAAGTGGTCGCAATTCTTAGTTCTCAAGGTGCTCATTAGAAGTGTTTGTTTGAATTTTGCTCTTTGTGTGTTTCATAATTGAAAACAGCGGCTCACCAATGTATGTGCTCCCAAAAAGCAATGTCATGAATAAGATGCGATTGTGAACTTCAAAAATGGAACTCCACATGGGATCACAAAGAAAATATATGCTAAAACACATGATATTAAAAGATTTTGTGGGGCCACATTACTGGTTGTCCTGGGCCAAATGCGGCCTGCTGGTCAGGGGTTGAACATGCCTGATCTGTACCCAGGTACTAGTGAGTCAGAACTGAGTGCTTGTCCTGGCTCCAGAAGAAAGTGAAAAGGGACTTCCTGCTTGGAGGGTTAGAGGTTGGGGGCGGTTTGGGGTTTTTGAGTGGACAGGTAGGCAGCTCCTTCACCTTCCTCGCAAAGATACCAAATACTCCCTGCACTTGAGCAAGTCCCCTTTCAAAGAGGAGGATAAGTGTGAACATAGGACCCACTTTCTGCTGCAAAGGGCAGGACCTGGAGATTCAAGTGGCCCTGTTGAATCCCAGATGGATAGTCTTACTTAGGGCCTGAGGGCTGAGCAGAGGCCCTTCTCCTGCGGAAAATGAGCTTGGCGAAGCTGCCCAGGTTCTGTTGCCTGAAAGTGAGTGGCAAAGTGTCTGAACGCTGGTCGGCCAACCAGTCTCGCTAGAGCCTGTGCAGTGGTGCACAGTGGGTATGGAGTGCTGGTGGGGCAGGAAGAGTCTTTATGCCAAGAGACCATGATCACACTCCACCCTCCTGAGAGAGACGAGGGTCTCAGAACTAGTCCAGGACAGACCTTCTGTGGTTCTGTTTTGTGGAGGGGGCTTTTAGGTGGACTTGAATCATTTGTAGACTGTGAACCACCCAAAAGGAAAGGACAGGCTGGGGGTCATAGAGCTCTGACCTCAAGGAACCTTCTAGAATGTGGGTGAATATTTACTGGAAAGAGCGCATACAACCAAAGCAACCAGAACACTTGAAAGGAAAAGGTTACGTTTTCTCTTCTGTAGTCGGAATGGTAATTCATTAAGGCAGTGGAGTTGTGTTTGTATAACAAAGAGGACATCTTCCTTTCAATCATATTTGATTGAAGGCGGTCATACTCATCCCAGATATTTATCATATATATTAAAATATTCCTTATCTTTTATGTCATAAGTCAATTATTTTCCCTCATGTCTTTTATTATTGTGAGATCAAAGGAAATGAATTCCCATGTTTAAAATTAAAGTCCAGTTTGTGCTTCTCAAATGACAATGAATAATTTTCATGCTTGAGAGAAAGTATGAGCTGTCTGTGTGGAGATGCCTGCAGACAAGCTCTTCTGGGCCCCCAGGAGGACATGGAGACTTGGAGTGGCTGTCCCCTATGGTGGACCTCGTGCTCATTTAATCTTGGTCTTAATGATTGAATTCAATGAGATAAAACATTTTTTTAAAGAACCTCTGATAGACAGTCTATGTGGTTCAGAGAAGCTTCTCAGATAAACACAGTACTTCATAATTTGGGATTTGAAAAATATTAAAATGTAATAAGGGGTAGGGTTTACTCCCTTCCCTCCCTCCTCTCCCATATGTACAGTAACACAGACACACATTCACAACACCATATGGTCAACATGCATTCATACACAACTACACAATCATGCACTCAACCATATACTCAAACAACTACGCAATCACACGGAACCCTATACTCAACATATACTCACACACAACTACACAGTCACACACACAATCATATACTTAATGCATACTACACAATCACACTCACACACTCTTACACACTCACATACAGCCATATATTCACACACAATTACACACTCAAACACAACCATATACTCAAGCACACAACTACATAATCACACACACTCACATACATGAAGTGATTAGACTTAGATTCCATTCATATTTAAAATAATCCACCATATAAATGTTTTATGTATTAATTACCATAAAACACTGTTGATACAATTTTTTCTGAATTTTAATATTATGTAGAAATAAGAAACAGTCATTTAATATATGTAAAATGTGTAAGTTTTTACTGAAATTTTTATTTGTTTCTATTTATTTTGTTATGCAATTAAAATAACTTCAGTGTTTTCTAAGCAGTTGCATTACTTCTTTTTTTATGTCACATGATTTGAGTGATAACACAGTAATAACCAAACATACATTGGAAAATCTCTCATAGCTTGAAAGTCAGGAAGTGACAATATGCTATAATGGTTCTTCCTTTCTGCAATCTTCTCTCAGTGTTATGTGATATATCCCACAGGGATATTTTTAGGATAAAATGACACCAAATGTAAAAGCACTTAGTGAAATCACCTGCAGAGAGCAATCATAATGTCGGATCATGAAATTTTCTAGTGAGGGATATAGGGAATAAAATGACGACTATCTTGTGTTCTGAATATGTAAAAGTGGAGTAGATATTTGCTATGTTCATGGCAGTCCCTTAAAACAATGCACATTTTGATTATCATTGTTGGTATTATGATGATAAGGGCTATAAGAAGTTTCTTTATTTAAAAAAGGCTATTTTTGTAAAATGTATTTTTAATGTTTGGAATAAATTTTGTTTTAATTAGTGAAAGTTGATGAAAGAAAACTTTAGTAGGATTGATAATTTTGGTTGTGGGCTTTGCCATTACTGTGATGAGATGCATCTTCTAGCAATTTGAATAGACTATGTAGGGCTTCCCAAGATAGGGTGCTGACTGCTTTAGGGGCTCCCTCTCTCCGCTAAGCCTACCCTGGGCCTCACACACAGACCCATTACTGGTACAGCCGCTGCTTCTAAGTATATTCTGCTTACTCATTCCAACATCAACATAAATATTAACATGCTTTTCTCCGTAGAAAAAGTAATGACTCAGAATCCATCCAAGAGAAAAAGTAACCTCTTGGCATCCATGTATATCTCTGATTTCTTTACAATATTTTCTTCCTGCACGAATTCAGGGTTGTTAGCATCTGTTCCTCCTTCCTTTTATATTTGCCTGATTGAACCGTCACTGAAACAGAAGGTACAGTTGATCAAACAGCTCAGCTGTGTTAGCGCCTTCTTTGGGTGGTTACTGGTATGCAACCTTCACCTTCACAAATATCAGACACAGATTTTACACTTATTTATACGATTATTTGAAAAAGACAGTATCTATTTCTGCCGAAATCATCCCCTCAAGAGAGCAGGATTTCCATCAGTTGTCTAAAAAAGATATCAGGTGTAGTCTGCCTGTGTGGGGAAGTAGGGGACTCTGTCCCAGCTCTGCATCAAGTAACAATCACCCTCTGTCTCACACCTCTTTACTTCCTTTCTCCACTCTACTAAAGCCAATAACAGCAATAGCCGTAAAAAGCTCTATTCTCAAAAATAGCAACAGTTAACACCTGGATTTTAAAAAAAATCTGTGATTGATTTATAATTGTTTTATGTACTTTATTATCTTCTGATCTTACATCCAACTGAACTAGATCCTGTCTTAGCGAGCATTTTATAGAAATACAGAGAAAGCCAAAGCATGGAGAAGGTAAATGAATTGTCAGCATCCCTGCAGTGATGAAATGCTGCAGCTCCAGGTGACATCCAGCATCTGTGACTCTGAATCTTGCCTTTCCCAATATACCTCAATGCTTTTTTGCATCCAAAAGACAAAACCTGCTTAGTTTTAAATCAGTGTGGGTCTCTTGGCTGACTAAACTTGTTTTTTAAAGATACCAAAGCTCTTCAGAAATACTTAAAAATTTAAGTGTAGCATGACAGTTTCCAAGATGTTTCCTAATAATAGCACTTTCTTCTTCATATTTATATGTTTACAGACTTCTGAAGGTAATTCATTCATCCTGTTGGTTATGAAACCCACCCATGAAATCAAGTTCTAACTATCCCTGAAAAGAGGTCTGAAGGGAGTGTGGCTAGGTGCTTTTGGTTTCCATGGTGACAGGCATCTCTGGCCTTCTGAGTGGTCTATGAGTTTATGCTATCCGCTTCACTTAGAGGAAGAAACTGATCGTGCAGAAAGAAAGCCCAGGACCATCAAATTATTAATTCTACTTGGGCACCTTTAGCAATTGATTGCTTGCTTCCCACTTTGTTGTGTGAGAAAAATGAATCAAGTTTCTGATACAAAAACTCTAAATGCTAAGAAACCATACTTAGGAGCCCTTACAATGAATATAATGTAAAATCACTATAATCTTCTATTTTTAAAAAAATGGCCAAATAATAACATTAGTAAGAGAAAATCTCATTAGACTGAAAAGCAGACTTTCTCCCTCTTTTTGAAGTGGTTAAGCACCAATAGTCTTAAAAGCAGTAATGAGGACCTCCTATATTCTTTTTATGAAACATCTTTTTCCTGAAAGAACTATAGGTGTTGTTATTCAGTTTGAGTTATAGCAACCCACAAAGTTAGTGGCTCTTTTGAATTTTCTAGAAGGTTAATGCGAGTTGCCTTAGACCTTTAGGCTCCAGTTATTTTCCACCACAAAAGATAAAAGTAGGAATAATAATAATATTAGAAGCAATCTTCTTAAACATTGACTCTTGTAAGTGATGGATATCCATTGTCCTGATTAAAAGCGTTCATCAAGTGTTTGAGTGTGCATTTTGCCATTATTATAGTTTCCACTTATAGATAACTGAAGATGTATCTCCAGTTGGTTGATGACACAAACTGCACTGACACCATTAAACTTAAAAACAGGTCACAGAGATCAGAATGGTACTTAATCAATACAGAATGCAGCACATGACTTGTATCACACTTATGACATAGTACATATTTTTCAATCAGTCAATAATCTTGAATTTGGAACTGTGCAGGACAAAATTCCAAATATTATAGAATTAATAAAAACAATCTGGAGTTATGATTTCTGCTCTCAAGAAGCTTTAGCTGAACCTTTTGGAATCAGTCTCAAGAGAGACGCATTGCTGAAAGCAGAGTTGGAATTGAGAGAGGAAAGTTTTTGGGCCTGCAGTTTGAGATGTGGAGCTAGGATGGTGAAAGGATTTCATCAACCCTTGAAGTATCCAATCTTTCAGAGACTTTCATCCACTGGGTCGTGTTCTCACTTGACAAATGCTTGCTGTTCCCTACTGGGTTTCTAGCACTTTGGGGTCTATGCTTTCAAGATCACCTTCTAATTGATACAACTCATAAACAATTCCATTTTAAAATAAATGTAATTTATTGAGACATTGTATGAGCAAAATCATCAGAAATGTGCCAATATAGGAAGTAAAAGATCTTTGGATTTTGGGATAGTCAATGAATTCATAAAATAATCTATTTTCAAGGAATGGATAAGAACTGACAGAATGACTGAGGGTATGCCCAGTATCAAAAAAGTTTCAGTAGTTCCATATGAATATTAGAATTATTTTGTCTATTTCTGTAAAAAATGTCTTTGGGATTTTGATGGGAATAGCAATAAATCTGTATATCACTTTGGGCAGTATAAATATTTTAACAATAATAAGTCTTTTAATTGATAAAGATAATCTTTCCAAAAGCTGGAGGCATCATGCTTCTTGAATTCAAAATATACTACAAAACTACAGTAACTGAAAAAAGTATGGTAATGTCATAAAGAGATATACAGATCCTTGGAACAGAAAAGAGAGCCCAGAAATAATCCCAAACATATATGGTCAAATGATCTTTGACAAGGTGCCAAGAACACAAAATGGTGAAAGATAGCCTCTTCAACAAACGCTGTTAGTAAAACTGGACAACCAGATGCAAAAGAATGAAATTGGAGTTTTATCCTGTTCCATACACAAAAATCAACTCAAAGTGGATTAAAACTTAAAGTAAAACCTGAAACCATAAAACTCCTGGAAGAAATCATAGAGGAAAAGCTCCTTGGCACTGGTCTTGGCAATGATTTTTTGGATAATACATGAAAAGCACAGGCAGCAAAAGCAAAAATTAGACAAGGTGTATGACATCAAATGGAAAAGCTTCTATATAGCAGAGGAAACAAGTTTTTTCTGTAGGTTGACTTTTTATTCTGTTGATTGGCAATTTATGAATAGGGCAAAATATTTGCAAACCATACATTTGAAATAAATTGAAATAAATATATCAAAAAGATGTCTTCACTCTCATGTTCACTGCAGTATTATTCTCCATAGCAAAGATATGGACACGACCCAAATGTGTATCAACAGATGAATAGATAAAGAAAATGTCATATACTTATACAATAGAATGTTAGTCTTAAAATTACCTTAAAAAAAAGAAGATCCTGTCATTTGCAAAACATGAATGAATCTTGAGGACATTATGCTAAGTGAAATAAGTCAGTAACAGAGTGGCAAATACCATGATTCCACTTACATGTGGTAACAGTCAAACTCATGGAAGCAGAAAGTAGAATGGTGGTTTCTGGGAAAATGGGAAATGGAGAGTTATTGTTAAGCAGGTATAAAGTTTCAGTTATGCAAGGTGAATTAGTTCCAGAGATCTGCTCTAAAACATAGTGCCTATAGTTCAAAGTACTATAGTGTGCACTTGAAAGTGTAAGAGGGTAAGTCTCATGTTGTTTCCTTACCAAAATTAAAAAATGTATGTAAAGACACAGAGAAACCTTTGGAGGCAATAGCCATGTTAATTATCTTGATTGTGGTAATAATTTCTTTTAAAATTTGTTTTTATTTGAAAGATGTGGAGTACAATTCAGGATTGGGCATACAAGGGGTCATCACACAGGCAAAGTTTAGGCTTCCCTTTGGTCCCCACTTTGCCTGGTTTGAGATCAGATATCCTTATCGTTGTTGTATCTCCCCCCACACCCACCACCCACCCTAGCAGTATCTTGCTACTGCCAATTTAGTCTCTCTTCTATATTTTGACAACTGTGAAAGTAGGAAGTCGCCAAGACAACCTTTACATGTAGCCATTTTTGTTGTACAATGTACCCATTGTTTCATTATATAGAGTGGTGGTGGGGAGTAGGTCTCAGGGAACCCATAACACAATCAATGAACACTGTAATTTGCAAGTAGTTTCTGAATCCTAGCTCTCCATCCTCCACCTTATCCGACTCTTGAAACTACGTGAGACAGCAAATTTCCCATCCACAGTCCTGGTTCAAAATAGAACAAATTCATAACCCTGATCAGGGAAGAATAGAGGGCTAAGCAAACATCAGAAGTGAAAGCCTCTGATTGAGGCTAAATATTTAAATTCAAAATGAACCCCCACAGTTGTTTTCATGCACATATTGAACTAAAAAAAAAAAAAGAATAAAAAAGCAAAAACACTCAATCCTTCATGTACACACATAAATGAAACAAAAAATGAAAGAAGAAAAAAAATAAAGAAAAACATGCATGGGGGGTATGCAGATCGAACCCTCACACTCAAATTCATGCACGAAGGAAAAATATATTTTAAAAAAGAAGCCCACAGCAACAACCCTCTCGTGGCAGGTCCTGTAGTTGTTCCTCTCAGCTGCCCCTCTGTTGTCTCCTGCAGAGCTTTGGCCTCATTCACAACCTCCCCAGTGTCCCGTCCAGGGAAGGAGGAGAGGGTGGTGGTGGTGGGTGGGGCTTCAGTTCTTCCTTCCCATTCTCCTATGATCAGGAAGATCTCCTCTGGTGGAGCAGTGCAGGATTGTCTCTTCCTTAGGTACTGGTACATGGGTGCCCCAACCAAGCTTATCTTGGAGTGAAGTCCTCCTATCATGGCTGATGTCCAGGCTCTGCCTGGGTTCATCCCTCTCAGTCATGCCTCAGCCATGTGGGTCTGATGTTCAGAGGATTGTAGGGAGGGAAGGAGGGTGTAGGATCTGCCCTGGACTCACCATCGCTCTCTTTAGAGGTCTTCCTCCTCCTTTTCTGGCAACACTCTTTGTCCTGAGACTGGATCAGAGTATGGGGTGGGGTGCCTGAGATCAGCACTTGTCCTGTCTCTCCAGTTTGTGCTTTCAGGATATTCCATCTGGGTCATGATAAACCCCTGAGTGGTTAATCCAATGGTCACAGAGATTGGGTCAGGTTTGTCACTCAGTGGTAAACAAGCTGGCGTACTTTTCTGTCCTGTTTTCAAGATGGTGGAAGGGTCTCTTACCTGTTCCCCAGTGGGGCTCTGCCTCTGGGGTCCCTCACATGCTCCCTCTGCAGCCCTTGCTGCCAGTGTTGGGCCAGGTGCTGCAGTGGTGAAGCAGAGCCTGAAGCTGGCAGTCTTTCCCAGCAGCTTCTTCCCAAAAAGGCTATGTTGATTTTTTTTAAATGGTGCTCAACTTCTGCACCCCAGGAAGCACTAGCGATCAAGCAGAGCCGCTGTGGCACCAGCCATTTCACCAGGAGGGCCCTGGCTACTGATTCCCGAGTCTCCACTCAGTCAGCCACTCACATGCCCACTTACTCACTCACAGGTACACCAAATGTTTCATACACTCATTCACTCACACTGGGACTCGCTTAGTCCAGCTGCTTCTGCTGCCATCTTCCTGGTAATCCCCTGTGGTAATAATTTCATGAGTATAGCCTATGTCCTAACTTTGCAGAGTTTTTGTATGTCAATTATACCTCAATAAAGCTGTAAAACAAAACAAAACAAAATTTTAAGTTAATTCTGGAAGAAATTACCACAATATTTCAAGGGAGAACAACTGGCCCCACCTGACCCCAAAATGTCACCCTAAAGTGGAAGACTAAGGGACATGGATAGCAAAGGAGGTTGATTTGGGAGACCTTTCAATAATTGCATTGAGTCTGAAATACTTTGTGGGAAATTGGAAAGCCTCTGAAAAACAAAAGAAAGTAAATCATACTGGACTATACCATAGGTTTTCATAGAACACTTCATTTATAAAATCAGTACCTATGTCTTTGAATTGCTAAAATGCAGATTTTTCCAGTAGATCTGCATGAGACCCAAGGTTGAATTGAAGAGTTTATATTACTGGGGATATTAATAAACCACCAAACCACTCTGAGCCCCAGTTTCATGATCTGGAAAATTGTGTTAGTAATAGGTTTCTCCTTCTGAATTTTTGTTGAGCTTAAATAAGTCTTATTGTCAACGACTTGCTACAGAGTAATGTTAATAAATGTTTATGATTGATATTATTACTCCCAGTATATGGTATAGTGAACTTATATGTGCCATAAGATGTTAACTTAGATCAATCATGTGTAGCTGAGAATACAATGAAATGCCCAGCACTTACAGAGCTCTGATTTTGATGGTAGTGTATTGTGGATGATGGATTTTATTTTCTTACTTAAAGTGAAAAAACTTCAAATTAAGAAGGAATTAAGGAAAAGAAGGGAATTTGGGGGCAAACTAGTTTATCTTAAAAGACAAGAGCTCTAGTTAATTAGATGCAGAAATCTGATACTGAAAAAAAGGAAAGGCTGGGAAAGATTGATACACTGAGTTTATTATTGCTAAATTTGCATGCAAATTATGAGGATTCCAAATGAGCATCAGTATGGTCTATAGCAATTTTTTATTCCAGTGCTTGGAAGGAATGGCTTATTGTTTTAATGACAGAATGGGGTGGAATTTGAATCGATTTGTTAATTCTGTGCCTTGCTCTTTAAGTCAAAAGACCCTACATGGTGAAATTAGGTGGTGATCTATAGCAATGTTTCTAAAACTTTTTGGTGTCAGGATCCTATTTCACTCTTAAAAATACTACGTGAACCATGTTGAAATTTAGAAATTCTCTCTAAGTAAATATCACACACAGAAGAGAAGAGATTAAATAAGACATATGTTTGCTCCAAAAATAACAAAAGCTTACAAGTGTACATGAAGTAAAAGGACATTTCAAACCAACCTTAAGATGACCTTAGAGAAAGAGAAATGCTTTTGCTTAAAATAAAAATATTTGCATCTAACCTCTTTTTTTTCTTCTGGTTTCTTTACTTAAGTGTTGAGGCATTTTGAAATTTAAAGAGGCTTCTGAGAATCAGAAATAAGGATTTTTTATTATTGCTGTATTGAGCATTGCACATACATAGAGGATGGAAACATTGTAAACAGGGCATGTTTCCATGTGATGAAGTGGGTGATCTTAGAGCCACTTCCTACTTGATAACCCCAGCCGGCGGACCACATACTCTTCTGATTGTGTTACTATGGAAGCCAGCTATGTATTAGAGCTTCTCCTTTGGATCTAATTCCTTTTCCTTTACAAAAGCAATGTGACTTCCTCCACTAATCTGACCATGCCATAAAAATAAAACATATTTTGATTCACTTATCACTAAGGAAGGAAAGTCTGGTTTCTAGGTATGACTTTGTTGCTATGGAATCCATGCTGAAAGGCTGTCTTTGTTATTAAGTTATATTTCCATCTTCAATTAACACTGCATAGTCATATCTGACATTAGCTGCAACAGCAGTTTTGCTTTGGATAAGGACCTCTGATATTTATATATTGTGTTTATGTCTTTCCTCCCTCTTCTCAGTTTGGGACTACCTTTTGGTTAAAAGTGATAGTTTGCCCAAACTATTAAACTATTCTCATATGCAAAAAGCATGCTTTTTATGTTACATTTCCTAAACAGTCCATAAAGGTTTAACCATTTCTTGAGTAATTCTTAGATTACAATCTACTTCCATAAGGGTCTTCCTAATTGTGAAATTAATATGATGGATAAAAATATTGATAGTTATTTCTGTCTTCATGATCCTAACCATCTGAAAAAAATCTAGAATTGTGTTTTCCAAATGAGTAAGTGTTCAGCATTGCTTAAGTAAAATATCCCATGACTGGCTGAATTTTTCACCATTCACTGGAATTCCTCAGTCTTTAACTTAAGTGAAACAATGCCCCTCTGGTCTGATGGAAATGTACAAAGTTGGAGAAATTTGAAATTTAGTTTATTTACAACAAACTCTTCGTTCCTACTGTCTATCTTAGAGCCTGTGCCAAGCCTATGAGTTTGTCCTCACTCACAACTTTGAACTGATTAGAATCAGTTACAATCCCCATCCCCTGTGCACCTTATCTGTTTCTTTTGGGGGTTGAGGATGCATAACTCTGGTTATCCACCAAATTAAGAAAATAGTGTTTATCCTAAGACTTATCTCACTTATGGAAAGTTTGACTTCAGCACTTAACGAACAATATTAAGAAGAGAGAAATCTATTTATCTGCGTCATGGGAAAAGAAGAAAAGGACAAGAGGGCTGAAGAGACTGTGGTTTCCCCTTCCCTCACCTGACCCATTTCCCCTGGGCCAAGCCTGTTCCAGGGGAAGGTGAGAATGTCCAGGCATTGCCAGCTCTGGAATTTAGGACCCCTCTGAGACAATTACCTACTGTGTATCAAAGTCTGAGCTTTGCGGGCTCCATATTTTCTGCATTCTCTCAGGCACTGTGGCCCCTCCACATTCATCTTCACAAGATCTTTCTTTTTTTTATTTTTTATTTTTTTAAAATTTTTTAATTTTTTTATTATTCAATATTTTTTATTGTGATATTGTGGGGTACAGTTAAAGGTTAGGTACACAAATATGTCTCGTTCAGGCACCCTTGTTGATAAGAAGTGTCACCCCATCCCCAGACAGGTATTTGTTACCATTAATCCCTTCCCCCAATATCTTTCAAAAAAACATTTAAAAGCTCGGTGTTGTGTTTTTCGTTCTAAGACTCCTTCGGGGTTGAGCATCAGACTTTCTGCTCAACTGATGCAGAAATCAAAATTTAGTATTCAAGTATTCAAATCTTTTTAACATGATTTCTGTGATCATGCTGGCCATTGTGATTCTTCTTTTTTCCCCAGAATATTTGAAATTTAAAAACAGACTCACGTTTCTACACTTCTTCTACTCTTGGAGCAGGAAATAATTGTAAAAATTCTTAAGAAGGTTTTTTAGACAGCATTTCACAGGTAAAAACATCTAAGACTCAGAGAGGAGTAAAGGAAACAAATATTTAAAATATCTTTATTACCACTTTACTGATGAAAGCAGTTGAGAAGTTAACGTAGGTAAGACGCTAACCAGTCATGCAGCTGTTACGTTGACACTAGAATCAAGACACCTCTTAGGCCACAAGTGAGGTTTTTACTATGTGATAATATATGGTAAAGGGAAAATGCGTATCATTTATAACTTAGAAAAAATATTTGAATAGTTTCCTTTTATCTTTTTTGCTTCAAGTGTTATTTCAAATATAAACATAAAAATGCTCTTCACTCAGATGCTTTGATGTTTTACATATTTTTATATTTTATAGAGTTTTACATTTTCTACATTTAACTCTTGATAATGAATCAGAAATTTATTCTGGTATCTAATATAAAATATAGATATATGTATTAAATAATATATTCCTTCCAAACAACTTATTTAATGATCTATCTAATAATTAATTTAATGACTTATTTAATGATACATCCTTTTTCCGTTGATGTGAAATGCCACCTTTATCAAATATTGAAGAGTTACATGTGTTTTAAAATATATGTTCTGTTTCCTAGCTTTTTGTTCTATTCCATTAATCTTCTAGTAGCACTGTAAGTTTGTAGCTTTAAACTACAGTTGAATATCTGGCAAAGACAACATTCTCTCCTTAATCTTTTTCTGAAACCTGTGGCGATTACTGTTGCTCATATAATTTCAAAGTTAACTCCAGAATAATGTTTTAAAAATGTCTTGTAAGAGTCTTCAATGGAATTGGATTGTGTTTTTAAACTAATCTGAGAGGAGTTGGCATACTATCAACACTGGTCATTGCCCACATGGGAGCACTGCATGGTTTTCAATTTCTACCTCATCTTTTACAACATTTATCACTGTCAACTCTTATACCTTCTAGACATTTTTGCCACTTTTACTTCTAGGTTAAATATTAAAAATTAAACAGAATATAGGCCCTTTTGAAATAAAAATGTCTCCTTTACATTTATTATCATAATAACTATATTTGACTCGTCTTATCTTTATTCTGAGATTTTATAAACATGTTTTCATACCTGTTTCTCTATGAATATGAACTGTGTCCATTTCTGTTTTACTCTGGCATTTTAAAAACATCCCAATTTATTAAAATGATTTATTTCAAGATCATATTTAAAATAAATCTATTTGAATCTATGTTTTTCAACATAAAAATGAGAAAAATTTTATTAGTATATATTTTAAATAAGAAAATATGCAAATTTTTAATTCTTTTTTTTAATAATCAATATCTTAAATTATGATATTGTGGGGTACAGATAAGGGTTAGGTATACAAATATGATTCATTCAAGCACCCTTGATAATAAGAAGTGTCTCCCCGACCCCAGACAGATATTGACTACCGTTAATCCCAACTCCCTTCCCCTCCCCCCAGTAGTTTTCCACCACTGTCAGTCATTTTCTTATAGTAATACGTTGTATGTTCAAGGTTCACTATATGAGTGAGAACATGTGATACTCAGATCTTTGTTTCTGTGAGAGGTCACTCAGTATTATAGACCCTAGTTCCATCCACGTTGCTACGAAATTCATAATTTTGTTCTTTTTTATGGCTGCATAGTATTCCATCGTGTATATGTACCACATTTTTTTAATCCTCTTTTGATGGACATGGTTGCTTCCAGGTTCTTGCTATTGTGAACAATGCTGCGATAAACATACGCGTGCAGGTATCTTTATTTTATAGAGTGATTTGAGTTCTTCAGGGTATATTCCCAGTAGGGGGATTGCAGGGTCATATGGGAGGTCAATATTCAAAGCTTTTAGGAATCGTCATACTGTTTTCCACAGAGGTTGCACTAATTTGCACTCCCACCAACAGTGTAGAAGTGTTCCCTTTTCGCCACACCCTCTCCAGCAGCTGTTATTTTTTGAGTTATTGATAATTGCCATTCTGACTGGAGTTAGGTGGTATCTCAGTGTGGTTTTGATTTGCATCTCCCTGATGATTAGTGAGGTTGAACA
>CAUYQG010077546.1:0-15367 GCA_963574415.1 Tarsius wallacei | reverse complement strand
GGAGGCTGAGGTGAGTGGATTGCCTGAGCCCGCGGGTTCGAGACCCGCCTGGGCAGGTGAAACCTCATCTCTACAATAAATAAAAAAAAATTAGCCAGGCGTGGTAGCTTGCGCCTGTAATTCCGGCTACTTGGAAGGCTGAGGCGGAAGGATCGCCGGAGCCCAGCAGGTCGAGGCTGCGGTGGCCGGAAGTGGCCACTGCACTCCAGTCTGTGCGATCGAGTGGGACTCCAACTCAAAAACAAACAAACAAACAAAAAAACTAATGATGAACACAAAACATTAAACTTATTTTTTTTCCTATTGAGTATGATTATGAGTGCATGTGTTTTATATGGAGAGCGTTTCAATACAGAGCAGCCATCATTATTTTGGCCACAAGTCCGTTTATCACACCTTCGGTAGTCTTTGATAACTTGCCTATCTTCTGGTACAAGAAGTCTCTGGAACTTTCTTGCTCCAGACCTTAATCATCATCTATTTCCTAGTGAAGTTCCTATTTCTTTTGGAGGGAAATAGCATTTTATAAGCCAAAATGTGGGTGCTAGATATGCTCACTGCCGTGGGGTTGTAATTGCTTCTAGGTCCTTTTAGTGAGTGGAGCTAGGAAATATCCATTTAAAATAAATTCATGAGTTCAAAGTAATTGTTTCACCCAAATGTAGAAATATAGAGTTTAACTTAACTTTATTGAATTTTTACTTGGATCCCTTTTCTCCTACACTGAAGATCTTGGTTTCTGATAAAAGTAGCATAAGTAGTTATTTGCTATACCTATAATATATTCCTATTCGCTTTTCACTCTCACTTACTTACATTCCAATATAATTTCTTGAGTGGGAGTCAAAGGGAAGAAGTATAATGCTTGCCTATGTTTGTCAGGTGCTTATTAAGTAGTGGGAAAAATTTAAATGACTATGTTTAAGCAGTTAAACCATTTAATCCTCACATCAGTCCTATGAGATGGATACTATTATTATTCCCAAGTTACTATTGGGGAAGCCAATGAACCAAGAGTTTTAATATCTTGCTCAAGATTACACAAGGAGTAAATGGTAGAGATGGATTTTGGAACAGCCCAGTTGGGCTGCAGAGTCCCCAGTTTTAATCTCAAAGAAATCGTGCCTATATGAAGCCATCTGCTCTAGGCCATAGAAAAAGGGGTTGGGAAATCTAATATCCAAGGTTCTCTAGTGCACACCTTACCTCCTCTTTCTCCTTCAGTAGTGATGACTTCTAATCCATTTTGTTCTCTATGCTTTGCTGTTGAAGATTGTAAAGATTTCATAAATATTTTCAGGTCTTCTTTTAGACATTCATTCAGTAAACCAACAACTCTGAAGCACAATCTGATTCATATGTAGGCTAAACTGGAAAGAAGATCTATTTCAGTTGTAAATTTTAGGAAACCAGATTATTCCTGTTTGAATATAAGCTTTATTTTTTAGAGCAAGCACACATTCCAAAACCATTCTAGTACCCTACCAATCTTCTTTGACTTTATTAATTAGATTGGAGGCTAGGTGGTTTAGAGGAAAGTGCATAGAAGACTTGGGCTTAAATTGCTTTCATTTTTACATATGAGAAGTTGGCAGGGAGGAGCTCATCAGAGGCCCTGAACACGAGAGTGCATTGGGGCTGAGGAATTCTGGGCCCAAGTTGTATAAGGAGGGTAGTTACTCAAAACAACTTGAGACAGCATAGCATAAGCGATAATGGGACTGTATGTGGTAGCTAAAATATTGGCCAAGAAAGGAATGGAGCATTAAGCCATCCTGTTAAGACAAAGAATGCAAGGAGAAAATAAAGTCAGTAGACGTTCAGTAGCAGGATAGAATCAGGGACAAGAACAATTCCAGATTACTTTGGATGAAATAGGGAAGTGGTGGATGAAATAGGGAAGTATGCTGAAGTCTCATTTACATGATTGATAGTGTGGATTTCCAAGGTGGCTATGGCTGTTTAAAACCTTACTACATCATCTCTGTCTCATCCCATACCTACTGAATCGCAATCTCCATTTTTGCAAGATCACAGGTCCCTTGAGAAGCATGTTAGAATTTGGGGAGCACAGATTCACAGAGGCTTTTCTTTTCTTTTTCTTTTTTTTTTTGAGTCGGAGTCTCACTCTGTTGCGCGGGCTGGAGTGCAATGGCATGCTCACAACCACTGTAGCCTTAACCTGCTGGGTTTAGTTGATCCTTTCACTTCAACCTTCCAAGTAGCTGGAACTACAGGTGTGCGCCACCATGCCCAGCTAATTATTTACTTACTTATTGTAGAGACGAAGTCTCACCATGTCACCCAGGCTTGTCTCTAGTCCATGGGCTCAGACAATCTTGTCACCTCCGCCTCCCAAAGTGCTGGGTTTACAGGCGTGAACCACTGTGCCCAGCCACAGAGATTTTTCTAATGTCAACTGTGTGATTTAGGGAAGTCCATCTGCCTCTCCAGGACTTCAATTCCTTGTTTGTGAAATGCACAGGATACATGGAAGCTTTCAAAGGATCTTTTAAAAATTGGAATCTCACTCTTGGACTGTGCTACCGATGCTGCCCCTTCCTGGCATAGGGGCAGAGCACACAGCATGAAGGAGCTGGAGCATTTGGGTTGGCAGAGCTCCCTGAGCTGCCTAGGGTCATGAAGTCCAGGCCTGCCCAGTCCAGCTGACTTACAAGCCACACAGAAGCACCTCCCCACTGAGAGAGATGAAATGCTTCCTGATCATCAATGGAGGGGCCAAGTGACACAGTCCAGAGATGAGGGGAGTTAGCTCCCCATGGAATAAACTTTGACCAATGGGAAAAAGGAGACCAGGATGGGCAGAAAGATACATTTCTCTTTTCTCCCTTTTGTGGAGTTCTCTGAGTTGCAGTGTTTGAAAACCTTCTAGAAAGCCATATCTTCTGAAGTAATAAACATACTCTTGTAGGATGAGCATCTCTTTGCAGCTCATCATGAAAAGCAGCATCATAACAAAGTATGTATCGCATTAATTCACATCTTTCCTCCTCATCTGTTTTCTTTGTCACACTGGCTTCATTTGGCTTGTAAAATCAAAATGAATTCTAGCGCTTTGATTTTTGACTCAGACCATTTTCCAAAGGGTGAAGTCTAAATTAAATGCCAAATATATCATGCTGTTTAATTTTGGTAAGTACTGTCATCCCATCTTATAGAATATAGATAAATGATATACATGAGTTTTCCAAGGCCACATGGTTAGATAGTGTCAGAGCAGAATCTTTATCCTAAGTCTATTGGTTCCAAATCCATGTACTTCTTTGCTTAGACATAGAGTGGAAATTTATAGAATGTCAGCTAACATGCCAGTTTCCCCACTTGGTCCTCAAAATCACCCCAGGGGATAGGGATCATTAGCCTTAATTTACAGACAAGGAAGTTAAGGCTCAGAAAGTTATTAGATTTGCTCAAGATCACACAGCAAATAAGTAGCCGGACTCCGACCCAGTCGGAGGTCTGCCTCATTACACAGTAGTTAACAATTCATTCCTGATGCCTGTGAGCCTTTGCAAATTCTTTGCCTCCATAATACGGTGACTTGCTCATGACCAAGGCTGATTAAACAATATGAAAATCACTGCGCTGATAGTATTCCATACACAACTCTCAGAGAAAAACCTTAAAATAATTTTTAAATAAGTCTCTCTCGCGGCTATCACCCTCAGCTCACCAAAATATTTTCTCTAGGTTTCTTCATAGTAATAGCCTGTAGCAGGTTCAATCTGTCTCCACCCTCACCTCTACACTACTTGAAAAGATAAATAACTGGAATTCTCAAAATATAATAGAGTAGCTCCATGGAATGAATTTCGATGTAATGACTCCAAATCAATACCTATCTATTTGCACAGGCTTTCCTACCCACCCCATGCCTTGACTCCCTCTCTGTGGATGATACAGAATTATCCCAATAATCACCAGCTTTTCCTCTTCATCTCTTCTTTAAGCCACTTCATTTGTGGGAGGAAAAATGTAAGAGGAAAAAAAATCTCCACCTCGGCTAGAGTGCTTTGAAAAGCTGGAAGTTTTAAAGTTTAGTCTGGCTGGAAGAAAAATAAGAGGAAAATGACCTTAAAGAAATGTGAAAATGACCTTGAAAGTGATCCAAAATGCTTTATGAGGGCTAAGCTTTCTACCATGATGGATCTGTGGAATAATTCCTTGCAGCCAATAGCTACAAATGAAACTGATGCCACGGTAGATTGAAGGAGGCCATGTTGATGGTCCCTCCCTGGTTGGGACACAAAACTCCCCTTCTATCTGGAGCCAAACAAACAGCCTCTTAAGCAGGTTGATGGGGAGCTGCATGTCTGCCTTTCTATTTGGGTTTTCCCCTATCCCTGTACCAGACCTCATTGCCTGGACATTGTACCCATCCCCTATTTATTTTTTCTGCCTCCAGTGTTGTCCCTTAAATTTGCTCACGTCATAAAATCCATTAACTTTCCTTCAGGATAAAATCCAAATGCCTGAGTATCTCATAAAAGGCTTTCATGAACTGACTCTTGCCTCACTTTCCGGTCTTTCTCAGTTTGCTTTATATTCTAGGAATAGGAGGTGTGTACAGGGAGAAATTAAGCTGCAAGAACAGTGGCTTATGGAAACAATGCTTTATGTCTTGCTTATGCTACATACTCCCTGGGTGTCAACTGGGACCCCTGCTCTGTGTCTTTTCTTCATGGGCCAAAGTTTGCAAGACTTCTACCTGCTACATTTGTGTTGTCCAACACAGTAGCCATGCATGGCTACTGAGCACTTGAAATAGGGTTTGTCCAACTAAGATGTTCTGTGAGTATGAAATACACATTACATCATATCACAAAGACTTCATACCAAAAAAAGAGAAAATATCTCAATAATTTGTATATTGATTACATATTGAAATATTTTGAATATATTGGGTTAATGTAGTTTATATATTATTAAAATTAATTTCACTCATTTCTTTTTACCTTTGACTTTAGTATGGCTACTAGGAAGTTTAAAATTGGGTACGTGGCTTGCATTATATTTCTGCTGAACAGTGCTAGCATCTCTCTAGTCACCTACTGGGTGGGCACTGACTATAAAAGTCTTTCTTGCAGAATTGACAGCAGTCATATCTTACTCATATTTCATCAGCCAAAGCCAGTCACAGGCCCCAACGAATTTTAAAAAGTCAGGAGAGTGCTATACTAACTTGTCTTTGAAAGGAAAGGAAAAGGGGAATATGTGTGACCACCCTAATGACTACCCATAAACTCTTAGTGACTTTCTGATCAGGACATGAATGACTTTGACAGGCTGTTGCTTCTTGCTTAAAAAGGCCCTCCCTCTTCACGTACATTTAGTCAACTCCTATTTCGGGAGATGGCTTTACTGGGAAATCTTCCAGGACCACCCACCCCCTATCTCACCAATGAACATACATTGTGTCGAAGGGAGTCTCTTGGCCTAAGATGACCTTAGACAGCTCATCCAGCTCCTCAATAATGTGTTTCTGCCTCTGTTGCCCTGACAAGCTTCCTGTCTCTCTAGCCGCTGTATCCTTAGCACCCCTCACATTGCCCGGTAAGGGAAAGCCTCAGCAGATGCCGAATGACCAAATGGAGTGGTGAGTTGTAGAGCACTGCTTACTCCTTTTTCATCTACACGTCCCATGTGAGCCTCATGGCACCCATGACAGGGAGGCTGTACAAGGTCTGTCATTCCTAGTTAATAGACAAGAAAGCAGGATCGGAGTGGTGCAGAGATTGGTCCAAGCCACACAGGAAATAAAGAAAGCAAGAACAGAACACAGGCAGCCTGACTTGTGGTTCAGTGCTTTTTGTTCAAGAAGCCTCATGTCTCAAGTTATGCTTGAAATGGCAGGTCTGAATCTGTTTAATGTAACAAAAGGAGCAATTCTTTCTATTTCTTAGCTTTCTTTCTATTTCATTCCCAGTATTTCTCTCTAACTATCCATCTATCCATCCTTTCGTTTCACAAATATATACTGAACACTTATTATGAGCCTCTGGGGACTGTTTTCAGAAACAAAGGCTCTTGAGTTAGACTGGATCGGGAAGCTCTCCCAGTTTCTAGCTGTAAGGTCTTGGGTGGATTTAACTCTTCTTTGTCTCAGTTTCTCATCAGCAAAACGAGAATCATAATGATTTTTTGTTCACAGGGTTGTGTTGATGATTTTCTATTTTCTACTGCTGCCATAAACAAATAACACAGACTAAGTACCTTAAAAATTACACGTGTACCATCTCACCAATTCTGTAGGTTTGAAGTTGAGAAACAGTGTGGCCCAGCTGTGTCTCTGCCCTGGGTCTCACAAAGGTAAAATCAAGGTGTCAGTAGCACCGTGTTCCATTTTGGAGGCTCTGGAGATGAATATATTTCCAGGCTCATTTAAGTTGACAGAATTCAGCTCCTTGCGGGCATAGAACTGAAGTTGCTGTTCCCTTTCTGACAGTTGGCCAGGAGTCATTCTTAGCTTATAGTGAACACTTGCATTCCTTGGATAGTGGCCCCCTTCTTCCATCTTTAAAGTCAGCAACATGTCAAGTCCTTCCCACACTTCAACTCTCTCTGACTTCTTCTTCTGCCTCATCTCTCTGACTTCCAGTTAGAGAATTGCACCACTTTTAAGATCTTGTGTGACTAGATTTATTCAGAATAATCTCACTATTTCAAAATCCTTAACACAGTCACATCTGCAAGATCTCTTTTGCCATAGAAGACAATATTTACAGGCTCTAGGAATCCAGGTATGGGCATCTTTGAGGACTGTTGTTTTTCCTACCATAAAGATTAAATTAAAAAATACAAGGAATATATTTGGTAATGTGCCTGACCATATTGTAATCACTCAGTGTTAGCTATTGTAATTACTGTGCTATTGTTATTAATTTTAGCATTAGTCTTATGAGCAAGGCAGGAAAGGGTTGTTAACCTACATTATGGATAAAGAAATGGATATGCAGAGATGTGAGAAAACTACTTAGCTACAGTGGTAGGGTGCCTCATTGAGTGTTCATCTTTACATCCCCAATATCTAGCATTGCATCTGGTAAACAGTAAGGATCACTACTTTGGGAGTGCTTGCTGTGCTTGAGATGTTTTGCAAAAGTGTTTCCAACTCTCATAAAAACCCTACAAGGTAGATATTATGACTTGTTTTATAGTAGAAGGGTCAGAGGGTTTAAGTAAGATCTCAGAGTCCCAGAGCTTATAAGTAGTGAATTTGAGACTAAAACTCAAGTCAGTTTAGTTGCAAATCCTGCCTCTTTCTGCCCCTGCATGCTGGCCCTCTGGTTTGCCTTCCTTCAACAGGTCTAGCTATCCTGATACTCCCCAGCCAATGCCGCCCATCCAGCATTTATCTTGTTAATGTGTCTCTGAGGTTCGGAGAGAGTAGCTAACTCACTCAAAGTTTGCAGTGATACTAAATGGCAAATATGGGATTTGAACCCAAGTCTAGCCTAATCTTGATGTCCTTTCTTTTCCTACCACTGTGTTGTTCAAAATATTTTCTGAACTGGGCCTCAGCACATAATCACATACCCCTGTCTTCTTATTTCAGTGAAAGTGGGTGCTGCCACTCTAGGGAACTTCATGAATTGGTACAGAAGCTAGTTTCTTGAGTGCTGAAAGTGATGGACATTTTCCTCTGGGAATGAGAATTCTGTGACGGGACCAAGCTGCGAGTAGTCTAGGCCTGTTTTCTCCTAGGATTTGAATTTGAGCCATCATGGAGTTGTCTATCATGGATGCTGACAGGACACTGACAGTTATTCTCCTTTGTTTCAATTTCTTTTCTTTTCTTTTCTTTTCTTTTGAGTGGAAGTCTTACTCTGTTGCCCAGGCTGGAGTGCAGTGGCACTCTCATGGCCACTGCAGCCTCAACCTACTAGGCTCAGGAGATCTTCTGTCTCAGCCTTCCAAGTAGTTGGAACTACAGTCATGTGCCACCATGCCTGGCTAATTTTTCAATTTATTGTAGAGATGAAGTCTCTCCAAGTTGTCCAGACTGGTCTCAAATCCATGGGCTCAGGCAATCTTCTCACCTTGGTCTCCTAAAGTGCTGGGATTATAGGTCAGTTTCTTTTTAAAGAGTGATTAAAGACAATGGAAGAGGAGGTTGGGCAACTGTGAAGTCCTGGTGTTACCCGCAGCTTCATGATCTCTTCTGTCTTATTTCTGTTCAGGAAAGTTCAGTCAGGCTAAGGTGTTTGGTGCTTGCATTTTTTTTTAAGAGCTCTTTTTATATACCTTTTAATTTTAGTTTACAGATCGTGGAAAAGAGATGGTTCTTGCATTTAAAGCAATGGTTTCGGGAGATTTTGGGGGGCAATAACAACTTTGTGTCAGCAACTGCTGACTGACCTAAAAACATATTTGAAGCTGGGTTTTTTTTTCTGGCAATAGAAAAGCACAATGTCATACATGTTTCTGGCAATGATCATTGACACTAGTATAACTTGTTAACAAAAAATTGCTAACCTTTATGATCTCAGATGGCCCTAAAACACCCAAATATGGTGAGCCAGCTCTGGGTGAGTTCAGATCACAATTCACTGGAAGTCATCCTGATTTGGATTCTGGCTCTGTCACTTACCATATGTTTTTGGGTAACTCAACTTGCCCCTGTGAGCCTCAGTTTTTCATCCCTAAGTATGGATAACAACATCAAACTACCAAAGCTATTTGGGAATCAAATGATAAAATTAAGACCGGTGAATTACCCTGAGGCTGGCATGGAGTAGATGCTCAGTAGGTGGCACTGTCCTCTCTTACAGGTAAAGCCCCTGCCATTGTGGTAGGATGTGTGGTGAGGCAGGGTCACACAGCAAATAGGAAGTAGGACAGATACTGGCTTTCTTATTCCAGAAGCTTTAACCCAGCCTCTTGTTGACTGAATCCTCTTTTCCGAGCCTGTCCATTCACTATCTCCACCAGCTCTTGCCAAGTGTAAACCCAGTGGAGATTTTTCCAAATTGTAACCATGAAGTAGGTTGCATGAGGCAAAATCATCTCTTGGCAACAGACTCCATTGGTACAACCTGGTTTTGATCTGCATCCTTTATCTAGGTAAGTGCAATCCTTTCTTAACTACTATCCCAGTTTTGTTTTGGTCATTCACTGCAGCTAAAGCAACATTGCTAAAAATAATATTTGCTTTAGTACACTTAACCAGCACCCAAGACCACATCCACTCCAGGCCCACACTGGGAGGTAAGGTTTCCATCTTTCTATTCCACCTTTACCTCCCTGTACTGGCTGAAGGATGTGTTCTTCCCGAAGGATCTTTGGAATGCAAACAATCCACTCACCTGTCTGGGTGCCTGAGGTTCTTTTCTGGAATCAAACTGAGCCATCTAGAGGTCAGTGGACTGGATCATCAGGGCCCCGTGCAGAATCAGGTAGGATGATGCTTCATGCCTTTGCTGTAGGGACACCATTGTGAATATTGTGCATACACCATGTAGTTTCTCCTGGAAGAAAGTATTTTAGAACTGTCCTGGGGAAATAATTATGGATTGGCTCTCCTTTGCATTTTGGTCACCAGAGAACTGGAACTCAAACTTGAAATTATATCATAGCAGCCTTGTAAGACTTTATGATCTGGATTTTCATGCTTTGTGTTCTTTCTCCATAGTAATTAATATGTCTTACGTATATTTTTTCTCATTCTCACTCTTTATGCAAATTTTCCCAGGCATAGAAAACAATGGGAGCCGGGCCCTGTGGCTCAGCCTGTAATCCCGTGCCTTGGGAGGCTGAGGTGAATGGATTGCCTGAGCCGGCGGGTTCGAGACCCGCCTGGGCAAGCGAGACCTCCTCTCTACAATAAATAAAAAAATTAGCCAGGCGTGGTAGCGCGCGCCTGTAGTTCCAGCTACTTGGAAGGCTGAGGCAGAAAGATCGCCAGAGCCCAGCAGGTTGAGGCTGCGGTGGCCGGGAGCGGCCACTGCACTCCAGTCTGGGCAATGGAGTGAGACTCCAACTCAAAAAAAAAAAAAAGAAAAGAATGGGGAAAAAAGTGTCTGGACTTGTAGAAGTCAGTGCGTGAGGTAATTATCACAATAATGATAATAAATAGCACTTTTTAATAATAGCTATGTGTGAGGTATTGTTCTAATTCCTTTGTATGTATTTTCTCATTTAATTATCACAGACCTTATGTGGTAGGTGTCATTACTGGCCCCTTTTCACTAATGAAGAAGCTGAGGCCTGGGAAGATAAATGGTTTACCCAATGTTATGCAGCAAGTAAGTGGCAACGCCAGGCTTTGAAAGTGGGACAGTGTGACTCCAGAACACAAGGTCTGAGTCACTACACATTCAGTTTTCTGGGAAATAAGGGAAATGGGCATAACCTCTCTGAACTGTAGGCCGCCCAACTTTGCTTATAAGGGAAGTGAGACCTGGTGTGGGTAAGAGGTTACTGTACTCATAGAAGCAACTAGAAAAGATGATAGAGTTGAATGTAGCAGCAGGCTCATGAAGGCTCTGGAATACTCCACCATGTTTCAGTGTGTTCTGGAATGGGGACATTGGTGAGTTGAGCTGGGGGTTATTTCAGCTCTTGCAACTTCATCATATGTGTCCCATCCACCTCTACAACTCTGAGCTTCAGAAGGGCAATTATTTGCAGGTGCACAGCCCTGCAACTCGCACATGCCCTCTCCCCCTGAATATAAATATCTTGCTCCTCTTTCACCACCAGGCATTGCCTTGTAAACCAGTCCATTTTTCAGGAAACATCTCAGGGATTCCAGAAGAGATTTCTTGGGTTAGATGTCCTTCTGTCACAGTCCCCAAACTTGCAACTTAGTGTGATATTCTTTCCTACGTTGCTGGAAGCACTGTTAAAATGGCTCATTTGTGATTCTATTTTCTTTTGTAGATTCTGATTCTGAGATCCGTGAGGACAGACAGTGTGTTTTGTTCATCATTTATATATCTCACTCAGGTCTGGTCCAGCGCAGGGGCTTGGCAAGGGTTTGCTGAATGAATGATTTTGTGCTTGTGAGCTGGAGTCATTAGGTTTTGTTTGTGCATGCAAAGTCTCTCTCCATGAAGATCCATCAAGCAGAAAACGTTATCTGTTCTGTACTTCCATCTGCACCAATATTCAAATTATCACATAGGGTTATCTTGTGTGGTCTCATGTAGGTCACATTGTGGAATTAAATAGGATACAGACAGGCAAGCAAGCAAATAAACAAATACATGTAACTCAAATTTACATAGTGCTTTATGATCAATGAAGTCATTTCATATAGATGATCTTATTGGTTACAACATCCTCATTTTGTAGATGAAGAGAGAGAGAGAGAGAGAGTAACTGCTCAGGGTTGCACAGCCTAAAAGGTGATTTAGGAAGGGCTCAAATCCAGAACAGGGGCTTTGGATAAGACAGGTTTGGGGCATAAAATCTGCTTTGACCACCTGTGGGCCTCTTTGAAATTTAATTTCCTCATTTCTACAATGGGAATAATAATAATAGAAGAGTTGTACAGATCAAGAGAGTTATGTTAAGTACACAGGCTATGTAAAAGCTTGGTGAATAAAATAATGTACAGTTTGACTCTGTAGAAAGTTTTGCAACAAATGCCAGACTATAAGAAAGCATTGGCATTCCGCATGTGTCCCTGAGCACACTTATTCTTCCCCCTAGCTTTCTGGGCAGTCGCTATCCTCTGGATCTTACAGTCTCTAAGATCCCTGCCACGTGTATTTTTATTCCATGATTCTTGGCCTTGTTTGGGACTTCCACTCTCCCTGAGCTCGTTCTCCAAGACTTGTTCTTTCACTGAGTTGGAAAACTTTTTTTTCCTTCCTCTTGCCCAATTTCTCTGATTCCACAGCTGTGACGCTCCACCTGGCAGGGAGAGCTGCTGTGGTCACAGAGCTCACTTGGGGGCCTCAGCCAGGGACACAGAGACCTTACTGCCTTGGCCCAGCAGAGAACACCTTCCTCTGATTCTAGGCAAAGCACAAGAGAGGACCTGCATTATTTCAAAGCCAACATTTTTCAGGCATTGGACAATTAGATGGTGGAGTTCATTCCCCCTTTCCATCTGGCCTGGTTCATTTTGATCTGTCAAGTATCCTTGGGGCCAGGAGGACTGCCAGATTGGGTAATTTTCTCAGAAAAGAGCTATAAAGATGAGGGTTTCAGATGTGCTTTCAGCATGAATCACAAGTTGCAGGCACCAGGGCCAATGCGAAGCACATGTCTACCAACCAGGGTGGGGCAAAGCAAAGCAGGGTGGAGGCGGGGGAGCTTCTATGGGTGACATTCTTAGGGATGTCACATTTTAAAGGAGAGTTTGACACCTGTGAACTTTTAGTAGTTCTTAAAGATGCTTCCATAACCCTTTAGATTGAATACACATTGTTCATTTAAAGAAGAATTATTGAGCCTTGAAGCAAATAGATATGGTCCTGGCAGTTGAGTTTGGATCATAGGCATGTAAGGTGACAATTACAATAGAGTGTGATAGGAGCTGTGCTGATGAAAGCACAGGAGCTGTGGGGATGTTGCATAAAGGCCTTTGACCCAGGGTTGTTGGGGTAGTGGAGATGGAGGTGACAGGTGTCAGAGAAACCTCGTCAGAGGAATTTATCACACAGCCACGATCTAGGGGATGAGCAGGAATTAGCTAGTTGAAGAAAGGAGAGGAAGAGTAATCCAGGGAGAAGAATTCAGGTGCAAAACCTGGGAGGTGAGAGAGCGTGACTTGTTTGAGGAACAAATTCAATTTCTGAGTGGAACTGGGGTGTAGACGAAGACAGGGTAAAGAAATGTGAGATGCGGGCACTCACTCTCTGCTTTTCCCTCTTCCCTGTACTCCAACTCTTCATGTCTAGGCAAGGTTTGTCCGAGCAAAATGTGCACAAGAATGTATGTGTCAAGTGGGAAATTCCTTGCACTCATAGATTTGGAGGTTCTTGAAGTTCTGAGGGGACTTTAAAAGCCATCCGTTAGAGCGCATGTTGCTTGGTCCTGTCACTCATTCTGTTTCTGCATCTGTCTGCCCCAGTGGACTGAGCCCATTCACTCATGTATTTATTCACACAACTCTTGAGTACTGTGGGACTTTGAATAATATTTTAAGAAATTTGAGTTTAAACCTGAAGTCAGTAAGTCCACATGAGAAGTTTTGAAAGGGAGGACAGAGTCAGTTGAGAGGGATAGTCTGGTAATACCAGAGAAAATGGACGGGAGGAAGTGAGCTGGAGGCAGAGAAACTATTTGGAGCACAATTTTAATAGTTCAAGGTAATCAAAATGAGTGTATGAACCAGACCATTGATAACAGGAATGGACAAGGAGGAAAATTCTGAAGAGATTGCTGAAGTGGGGTATAACCTCTATCATATTGACCTGTTTGTGGCTTGTTCATTAATCAGGGCAGTGGTGCCCACCCCTGGCTGCACATTAAAATCCCCTGGAGGAGAAGCAGGCCCAGACTGTACCTCAGACCAATTGAATCAAAATCATGGAGGATAGGTCCGTGGTTTCTAAGTGATTCTTTTTGTTCAGCCCTGGTTGAGAATGACTATTCTAGGGAGAGTTCTCCAGGCCTTTGTCCTCTGAACTAGTAGAGATTTGACACTTATTTACATCAAGACAGCTAGAAAGGGCAAAGTGCACTGTTATGTGAATGAATGGGTGCCATACGCTAACAGATACCTAGAAAGAGTTGTCTATACATAGACTGATCACATAATTTATCATCCGGACTGAGAAACTGTTAACTGGACAGAACATTGATCTATAGTTACAAACTAGGGTTGCCACAGGTAAACCAAGACCAATGGCAGCCTTATCTGTACTTTGTCACTGGTTCTATTTCTCCCATCCTTTCTAGAACCTTCCCCCAAGAAGGCCTTCACCACATTACTCAAAAAAACTTTTCTTGTCCAGGTCACCAATTTCTACATGGTTAAATCGGATGTCCATATTTTATTTGGCCAAAAGTTGATTTAGTTGATCCTTTTTTCACTTGACCATACATCACATTCTCTTGATTCTCCTCCCAGCTCACTAGATGTATTTTCTTTGTGCTGGTTCTTCATAACTTTCTGGCATCTTAATATCAAAATGCACCTGGGTTTAGCCCTGGTCCCATCTTTTCTGTCTCTATCCATCCCTGTGATGATGTCATGAGTTGAAATGCTATTGTTACGCTGACAAGTTCCAAATTTATGCTTCTAGCCCTGGACTTCTTCTTTGAACTCCAGACTCTTCTTTCTAATGTCAATTTGACATCTCACCTGGATGAGAAAAGAACCTCAAACTTCAGCTTTCTACAACCAATTCCTGAATCTCCCAGCCCCTGCACAAGATCTGTTTCTCTCAGGTTCCCCCATTTTAATAAACAATAATTGCTTTCATCTATTTGCACAGATTAAAAACCACATCGCCTTTTCTGTGCTTTCAAAATATACCCAAAAGTTGCCAACCTCTTATCCCACAACCACCACCTCTCTGTGCTGAGCCTCCACCGTTTCGTACCTGGATTAATGCACCAGTGGTTCTCTATGCTTCTGTTCTCGCTCTCCTACTGTCTCTCCTCAACACCACAACCAAACTTTTGCTTTTAGAATACATGCCAGTTGATCTCACTTTGCTGCTTAAAATCTTGCATTGGCTTCCTGTTCCACATAGAGAAGAAGTCAGTCTTTACAATGACCTTCAAGGCTCCACACCCAATCTCCTGTCTCATCTGCTCTCACCTTCTCCTTCATTTATACTGTTCTGCTCTCAGGCTTGACCCTAAAACATACCACTCTGGGGGTCTTAGTCAGTTTGAGCTGCTGTAACAAAGGATCATAGATTGGGTGTCTAAGAAACAATAGAAATGTATTTCTCACAGTTCTGGAGGCTGAAAGTCCAAGATCAGGGTGGCAATATGGTTAGGTTCTGCTGGGGGCTCTCTTCTAGGTTGCAGACAACCACCTTCTCCTTGTACCCTCACTTGGAACAAGAGAGCTCTCTGGGAGTCCCTTATAGAAGGGAACCACTTCCATTCATGAGGGTATTATCCTATGACCTAATCACTACCCAAAGTCCCCACCTCCTAATACCATCACCTCAGGGGTTAGGATTTCCACATGGGAATTTGAGAAAGACACACATATTCAGGCCATTGACCATGGCAGAGGATCGTTTTCTCTAACTTGGATCACTGGCATTACTGCCACCTCTGGGCCTCGTGGCTGAGTGTTCCCTCAGCCTGAATGCTGTATACCAACCCTCTACTCACTCTCTTATTTCCTGTGAGTCATTGCTCCAAATTCACCTTCTATTAGAGGTCTTGGAAGAACATTTTAAAAAATATACTTCCCTGGCACACATTA